>BPLQ01000173.1:342500-388511 GCA_021605075.1 Caerostris darwini
AAACCAATCGCGAACAGTTGACCCGGTGACATGGCGCATTGTCATCCATAAAAATCCCATCGTTGTTTGGATACATGAAGTCCATGAATGGCTGCAAGTGATCTCCAAGTAGCTGAACATAAGCATTTCCAGTCAATGCTCGGTCCAGTCGCACCAGAGGGCCAAGTCCATGCCATGAAAAAACAGCCCACACCATTACGGAGCCACCACCAGCTTGAACAGTGCCATGCTGACAGTTTGGGTCCATGGCTTCGTGGGGCCTGCGCCACACTCGAACCCTACCATCAGCTCTTAGCAACTGAAATCGTGACTCATCGGACCAGGCCACGGTTTTTCATTCATCTAGGGACCAACCGATATGCTCACGTGCCCTCGAGAGTCGCTGCAAGCGATGTCGTTTTGTCAGTAAAGGCACTCGAGTCGGTCTTCTGCTGGAATAGCCCAAGAAAGCCAAATTTCTCCACACAGTTCTAACAGATAAGTCCCTTGTATGTCCCACATTGATTTCTGCGGTTATTTGACGCAGTGTGGCTTGTCTGTTAGAATTTACGACTCTTTGCAGACGTCGCCGGTCTCTGTCGTTAAGTGCAGGCTGCCGACCACTGCGCTGTCCATGGTGGGATGTTATGCCTGAAATTTCATACTCTCGGCACACTCTTGACACAGTGGATCTGGGAATGTTGAATTCCCTAACGATTTCCGAAATAGCATGACCCATGCGTCTAGCTCCAACTAACATTCCGCGCTCAAAGTCTGTTAATTCCCGTCGTGCGGTCATCATCACGTCAAAACCTCTTCACATGAATAACTTGAACAGAAATGAAAGCTCTGCGAAAGCACTGCGCATTTATACCTGTTCTACGCGATGCTACTGTCATCTGAAAATTTGCATATTGCTATCCCATGACTTTTGTCACTTCAGTGTATATATATATATATATATATATATATTATATATTATATTATATAAATATATATTAAATATATATTATATATATATATATATTCTATATATAATATATATATATATATATATATATATATATATATATATATATATATATATTTATGCATATTCTTTTGCAATTATAAAATATAGAATTTTTATAGTTACAATTTTTTTCACGTCAGTATATTTCTTGATTATAAATCTCTTTTTTTCATTTCATTCAACTTCATATTATCAACTCATTTTATGGTATTCATTCACTAAAACTCTCAAAATTGCCATCATTTTCAATTTCATTAGA
The DNA here is from genome assembly GCA_021605075.1 of Caerostris darwini. NCBI lineage: Eukaryota > Metazoa > Arthropoda > Arachnida > Araneae > Araneidae > Caerostris > Caerostris darwini. The sequence goes on from BPLQ01000173.1 coordinate 343,751, forward strand.
TAGTTATGACTTGAATCGCAATAATTAATGTATGTTGCCATTCTAAAGTACAGAAGTCCAAACAAAAATGAAATGATCGCATAATACTAATTTTCGTGTAATCTTAATGAAATTTTACTAAGAAATGGTGATAATATACGTGATTGTATTAAAAAATAATGTACTACATCAATTAATAAAAATAGTTACTACAAACAAATCAAATAATCCGAGAAATACTTTATTTGATCCTAGAATAAAACATAATAAAATTTTCTTTGCTGTAGGAAAGTGCTAAAGTTTTGTAATCGTAACTGCAGTTAAAATGCTGTTTTTAAGGTATATTGTTAGTGGTTCGAAATCCACGTTAAACTGTAGGTCCTGGACTACTGGTAGACCAAAGTGTGCAAAAAATTGCAAACGAAAATGTCAAACAATGGCCAAAAATTTCAAACCAAAATGACAAATGATGACCAAAAATGACAAACCAAACTAAACTTAGGGAGTAGGGATCATAAACGCTAGGCAATCTCTCGTTATATCGCTCTTCCATATCGTGCTCATTTTTTTTTTTTTTTTTTTCTTCTCACATGGGCATTATATCGCTCACATGGGCATTATATCGGAGATCTATTGTAATGCTGCATCTACTTTAAAAGAAAAAAATATGTTGTCATTCTGTTTGCTCGCATTCTTTACAAACTAAACTATCAAAAGCATGTAATGTGTTTTAAACACCACCACAAAACATCTGATATTAGGTAAAATATCGGATGATTTTAGGCGACAAAATTTTTTTATTTGGAACATATATACATAGTTGAGTTATGTTAATGAACTGAAAAAAACATCTTCTACGCTTGGGTTTTTTTTTTTTTTTTTTTTTTTTTTTTTTTTTTTTTGTATTAAATTATATATATATAAACATACTACTGTGCCGAAAAAGTAAGACCAATTATATATTTTTTTTTTTCAAAAACTCTTTATTTTATCTTCCACATTTATTTCATCGCCTTCAAAGTAATCCTCTCCGGACACAATGCACTTATGCCAACTTTTTTTCACGAAAGTCACGAAGAATCAATGCAGTGTGAGCTGGCGCATTCAGTGTTTTCGGTACCAATCGAGATTTAAAGCGTTTGAAACCCAAAATGGAATTGACCAATCCTTTTGAAACTCCAACATCAGCAGCAAGGTCTCTAATTGTAAATCGACGGTTTGCAGCACCAAATCTTTAATTTTTTGGACGTGATCTTCGTCGGTTGATTTTGATGGTCGAGCAGAGGACTCTTCGTCTTCAACGCGTTCTCTGCCTTCTTTGAACTATTTATACCACTTCTAAACATTTCTTTCCGATATAGGAATGCTCACCGAATGCCATCTGCTACATTCTATGCGTTTTCGCATTTCAAAAATCGCCGGAATCCGTTTTAGCGTCTCCCAAAGCCAAGCTTAACTCTAGTACTAATGAATATTTTGACGTCAAATTTCACGCAGATGTCAAGGACAGTGCCAGAAACCTAAAAAAAGAAAAAAAAAAATTGAAATTCCATAAGCCCCAGGAATTCTAAATTGAAAATAGGTCTTACATTTTGGACACGGTAGTAAATGAACACAACTAGCTATTTCTCTAGTTCTCACACAATGAGCACTTTTTAATAAATGGAAGCACATGCGGATGCTGATAACACGGATGAACGTATGGACTACAGTTGCAACGCAGCATTAGTGTTAATTCTACTAACGTGCGTATCAAAATGGACGTCACTTTTCTGTCCCGTCACTGTCGTGAGAAGAAGGATGTCTCATCGTCGAGTATTCTTTCAAAACTTTGTCTTACGCTGCTGTCTGTATTGAATTTGGAAAGAAATGTGCGACAAGATATTAGCCAATCAAGATGGTGGAGACACTTGTGTTGTAACGTACGAGCGTCAAACTGATATATCCTTGAATGGGAAGAAAAGATTGCAGAAAATGTCAGGGAGCATTTGCTCAAAGCTTCCAGAAAACTCACTGAGAAGATTTATCCGTCCAACTTAAGAGTTTCGTACAGAACAAGAATTCAAAACATTGTGAAATTACCCAAGAAGGTGAACATCATGCATGCAATGTGAAAGTTGTAAAGGAATTTAAAGATACCATTAGCAAAATGAAGAAAAAATTGTAATCGGTTGAGCCGATATATACAGGTTACTCATAAAGTTTAGAATTTAATGTAAGAAGAAAACGCAATCTTAAATAAAACAAGTAATATAAAAAAAAAAAATTTAAAGTCAATTCCTACTTTTTTTTCACTATATTTCAGAAAGTCCTTTATAAATAATTTTCATTCATTTTTTTAAGTTTATCTGGCGCCATCTATTGGTAGATATATGCAACTTAAATCTAGAAAACACCAAAATTAAATAATTAAATTTAATTACTGAATTAATGTTCGAAAAAACTGTATTAACATCCAGTGTCATCCACTACAAGTCCAAAAAAAATGTATTTGAACTTGAGAGGATGAATAAAAAGTATTTTATGAACGATTGGAAATTTGAACAAGATATATATAAGGAGAGTGTGAGCTAATAGAAGGAATTGAAAAAAAAGAAAGAAAAAGTATGAATAAGTTATTCAGGAAGTAAATCATGTTCATCAGTTATCGTTCAAAACTGAAAAAAAAATTTTTTAATAAAAAAATTGAAAAACTTTAGAATTCCGGAGCCTGGTGGCCGAGTAGCTAGCACTCGGTAACACAGGATTCCGGTTCGAGTCCTGGCGGTGCCATGGATGTTTTATAGTGGTTCGGAATCCACTTTAAACCGTAGGTCCAAGTCTAATATGATCTTAGAGCATTATGGGGATAGTGTTACTCGCGTCAGTAGCATATCTTCAAGCTGCAAGTGCCCCCTGGGTAATGCTAAATGTGTAACAGTGGCGTAGCCCTTGCTTATGGCATAAAGATAACTGTTTATGTATTGCCAGCAGCATTATGGAAAAAAAAAAATAGAGAGTATTTCAAACAATTTTATAAAAAAGCAGGTGAAAGTAATTTAACAAAAAAGGACATTAAAAAATTTTAAATAAACCAATAAGAATAGCTCGTGAAAAAAAGTTTAAAAAAATAAATAAATAAACTAATAAGAAAAGTGGTCAAGGAAATGAAGAAAAACATGCGATCCAAAGCAATACCCATTATTTTATGGGTAAAAAAAAAAAAGATTAATGTATTTTAGCATCATCAGTGGCGCAACAGCCCCACGGTGGGCTAAGGCTGTCTGCCTACTCGCAGATTTCGAGACAGGAGATGTTTTTCTTTTTACTAGGTAAGGTTGGCAGCCCTGCGCCCAACGCTCTTCTGCCATATTAGACCGGGACCTACGGTTTAAATCGGATTCCGAACCACTACTATTAATGTATTTTAGTTAGAATTTAGTTAGAATTGTTCTGTTCTTGTATGAATTTTCCCCATTGTTCAGCTTCTGTACCTCCAAAAGTGAATTATGCAAAACTTTTCCGCCTCCATCGTACGTCCTTTCCTTTCACCCGCATCATTCCCAAACTGTATAGGGGCAACTCAGCTCTAGGCACAGTGATGTGGTGTGGTGTAGTAGTAGTAGTAGTAGTTAGAATTAGCCCGAAATTGACTCATTAATAATCAGTGAGCAAGCTGGCCAAGTCACAGTCTTCAGAAATAAACAAACTTGATGGCGATTGGTACAACACGTATAGAAAGACTCCAGTTTCCATATGCTATACAAATGAGGGACAGTTACCCCTGTATAACTATTTTTCCATAAGACTATGGAGGGCAATGCCCTCCACTCTGTTGTTTGTGACATTAAATGTGGTTTTTAAATGCCTAAACACTTTTATATATTCAACATTCTTGACTATAAAGAAATATTTGTAGCAGATTCAGCGTTATACAGGATGCACCATTAAGTATAAGTTGTTTCTATACTGCGTTTACATTTGCCAGCCCATTTTGGAACTAGCAGCGTCCAGGAAGGCATCTGGATGGTTCGTGGCTCTTCGTCAAATAGAAAGGAATAACTTACCCACCTACACATTTACTGTACCCGTTTATGCCATAATCATGGCAAATTACCTATATTATCTAAAAAATATCTACTAGGCCACTCCATTTATCATCACATACATTTTTGTTTGAAATGTGTTAACTGTTATAGCCGCAATCTGTTATAACTGTTATTAACATCTGTTAAATTAAAAACGATTATTTTTAAATACCAGAGGAAGTAAATAAATGTTGTACTAAAAATAAATTCACTTAAAATATTATTATTTTTTTTTTCAAGTAATTGACTGTGTTATTATTTTTCTTACAGATTGATTATATAATCGTCCATTTCCACATTGCTGTATTCAAATTTACTTGTAGGAAATGAAATGAAAAGAACGTGTGTGTTGGAAAACAATTTCTGTAAGTACATTTTTAAATACAAATATATTAAAATTTTAGCATTTATAATAATATTACTTTTAAATATACCGCAATTTTTTATAGAATTCTTCGGTCATCAGAAATTATTATATCTTTTTTTTTTTTTTTTTGCCTGATATTTTTTTGCAATTTTGGGGCCTAAATGGCCAAGTGTCTAGCGCTCGGTGCCACATACCACTTTACGCCGTTGGTTCCGGTCTCATGGAGCGTCATGGAGCCCAGTCAGACTTCTCACCCACATCATTCCCAAACTGGATAGGGGCAACTCAGTTCTAGACACAGTGATGTGGTGTGGTGTAGTAGTTATGGTCATATTAGACTGGGATCTACTGGGATTCCGAACCACTGAACATCCAGGGCACCGCTGGGACTTGAACCTGAGACCTGTGGCACCGAGCTCCACAGCTATAATTACTCGGCCTAGACCCCAAAATGTGTATTAGGGAAAGAGTAATTCCGGGAATATTTTCTAAATACTCAGAAAAGGCAGAGGAGTGGGACTAACTCAGCTACTGATAAGAAAGGTATATACAAATGTCTAGTTTTCTAGGAATCGGAGTTTGTTGTGGACTTTGGGTTATAAAATAACTCTCGTGCAGATTAATATGCTACTTAAATGTTGGATAACTACTCCTGAAAACTCATCCCCGAAGATACTACTTTCCCTCATACACCAACTTAATCTAATATCAGCATCAGCATCAATGGCGCAACAACTCCATGTTGGACCAAGGCCGTTTACCTACTAGCAGATTCCGAAATAGGAGATGTTTTCGTTTTACGGGTTGTTAGCCCTATGCCCAACGCTCTACAATCATATTAGACCGGGATCTACTGTTTAAAGTGCATTCCGAACTCCTACAAACATCTATGGCACCGCTGGGACTCGAAACCGAAACCTGTGAGCGCCTGAACGCTAGTCACTCGGCTATCAGGTCCCTCAAATGAGCATTAGAAAACGAAAAATTCTCAAAATACTTTCTAAATACTCAGAAAAAGCAGAGGAGTGTGACTAACTCAGCTACTGATAAGAAAGGAATGTACAGATGTCTAGTTTTCTAGGAATCGGAGTTTGGCAAGTGCTTGGGCAAGTCATAAAATGACCTTCACGCGTCTTGCCGGGTTAATATGCCACTTATATTGGATAACATCTCCTGAAAATTCATTCCTTCAAGATATTACTTTCCCTCTCAGACCACCTTAATTTATTATAATTTTTTATAAAATGTCTGTTTAATACAGCACTTAAATGTTGGATAACTATTCCTGAAAACTCATTCTTTTAAGATATTACTTTCCCTCTCAAACCACCTTAATTTATTATAACCAGTTAAAATGTTTAATAATGATTACCAACACAATACGTGATTGTTACTGATTTAAAGTGAAATCTCGATATTACAGATGTATCATTCAGTTTGAACGTCAAATTATCCAAAGATTCCATTACTAACCGTGTCTGAAAACACGCAAATATCTTATCTAAGTTATAATTTTATCGAAGGTCAACTGACACAACACTGTCTGAAAAACCGTCTCTGTAATACGTCTGTGAAAAAAAAGAAAAAAATAATAATTACGAAATCAATTTGCATCAAATTGTAAAAAGATATGGCAGTAAGTCGTCCGTAATGCTTTTGACACTTTTGGTTTCTTTCCAAAACTTCGTCTTTCTTTTTTTCAAGACTATAAACTCTTCCTCCACTTATTTTCACCATACTCCTGAAAACTTTCCTCGAAGATATTACTTTCCTTCGCAAACCATTTTAATTTATTATAACCAGTTAAAATTTTAATCAAATTAATAAAAAATAAAATGATTACCAACATCATAAGTGTTTACTGATTTAAAGTGAAATCTGGATATTACAGATGTATTATTCATTTTAAAAATCGAATTATTCAAAGATCCCACTACTAATCGTGTCTGAAAACACGCAAATATCTTATCTAAGTTATAATTTTATCGAAGGCCAACTGACACAACAAAAACCGTCTCTTTAATACGTCAGTAAAAAAAAAATTATAATTACGAAATCAATTTGCATCAAATTGTAAAAAGATATGGCAGCAACTTTTTTTCTTTTTGAAATCGTCTGTAATGCTTTTGACACTTTTGGTTTCTTTCCAAAACTTCGTCTTTTTGCTTTCTTTTTTCATGACTGTAAACTGTTCCTCCACCTATTTTCAACATTGCTTAAAATCATTATTAAATTTAGACTTTTTTTTACTTTTTGGTTTCGTTTAAAACTACTAGATGCCCCCGACCGTTTAACTGTTTAACGGCAACCGTAATTCGAACGGCTAGACAGTTTTATAACCCCCTCCTCCCTTCTCTGTAGAATCCCCGCAGCGTCTGAGACCTTGGGAAAAACTACTTTATTTGCTCTTTCGAAAATAAACACACTTCCTCGGTTGTGCATGGATAATGATGTGGCATTCTGGAAATTTTCCGTTCGTAAATTTCTCTTGATTGACAGCGCGCCCTGAGGCGTTACGCCTGCTGCTTGCTGCCTGCAGTAGAAGAAAACTTGCTTCCAGAATACCCCTGAGGAAGAAACTTGCTCTACTGGAAAAAGAAACTAAGTATCATCTTCTGCCATTTACTACTTCCCAGTGCTCTGCGGTTTCTTTTGCAAACGCTGGGAGTGTCTGTTCGTCTACCAGAGAATTTGGTGGTGGAAGTAGGAAGTGGTTATGTTCTACGCGGCGTGTTTTCATCAAATTGATGGGAAGTAAATTAGAGGAACAATCTTTTTCTCTCTCTCTTGAGTGAGAGTTCGTGTCTTTCGGGAAATTCTTTTGGTGCGTTTTACTTTTCTCTACCATTTGGTTTAACCACAGAGTAGGGATAAAAGATAGCGATAGGTTTGCCACTTTCGGGCAAACATGTTGCTTACTTGATCACATACTTCACATGATTTTCACAATTGACACTGTCCCCTATCAGGCTGATAGTGGACACCAGCTCACTGGAGAGGCCTGTGCTCCACACTCGTAGTGCACTACTTCTTTCCACTCGTAGTGCACTCCTCTGGGAGACACTCACTATGTGTAGATTACACATAGCGAATCTGTATGATCTATGATGTCTTTCGGGTGGTACAATAAGGTCCCCGAATCATGTCTCCGGAAGTCTCTTCACAGAGCGATAACAAGAACGTGGCAACGGCAACGGGCATTTCTTCAAAGAGTACCTATGCAACAAAACTGTCGCTAAAACTCCTTATCATAAAATAAAATTAAGGAATAAAAATATAATGCAGCACTAGAAGTTAATAATTAGTTTTAAACAATAATTATAACATGATAGTAGTTGTTTACTGCTCTGGTTTTGCTGTTTAGCTAAATTAGCAAGATTTAGAAATTAGCTTTAATTTTTGTTTTTTAATTAGCTTTAATTTTAGATTTAGAAATTAGCTATTTTAGTAAGATGGCCTTAGAGCGACAAACCAAACCAAACATCTGGGTTGGCTTTATGTGTGTAGTGCACTACGAGTGGGGAGCATAGGCCTCTTCCGAGAGCTGATATCCACTATCGGAAGTGACGTGATGGTGGTCACTATCATGGTCACTCTGCTATTAATTTCTACGGGACTGGGAAAGAAATAAAGAAAAATATCATGAAACATGACTAGAATATCAAATATATATATTTAGGAATGATTGAACCACTTTTTTAAAGCTTCGTATACCAAAATACATGGATCTCTCTCTCTCTAATCCGACATCTATATCTGTCGGATTATTTACCATTTGGTTTAACCACAGAGTAGTGATAAAAAGTAGTAATAAGTTTGCCACTCTGGGGCAAACATGATCGTCACGTGATCATATCCATCACATGATTTTCACTATCGGCACTGTCCGCCATCAGGCTCCACATCTGGAGGATGCTCACTATGTGCAGATTATACATAGGGAATCTGTATCGCCTATGTTGTCTTTCGTGAAATTCTTTTGGTTCATTTTACTTTTCTTTACCATTTTAATGACGTATCACCTTTACCATTTAACCACAGAGTAGTGATAAAAGGTAGTAATAGGTTTGCCACTTTCGGGCAAACATGATCATACACTTCACGTGACTTTTACAATCGACACTGTCCACTATCAGGTTGGGGGACACTCACTTTGTGTAGATTACACATAGGGAATCTGTATCGTCTATGTCAGGGGTCTCCAAACTTTCCAGCCTTAGGGCCATACTGTTTACTCCAGTAAGTAGCAAGGGCCAACGCCGTTTTAATTTTTCTGCCATTATCTATAATTTCTGACTACTCGCCGAGTACGCGCTCTGAGCGAGCATACGCTTGCTATAAATTCGCTGGTTCAATTGTGTGTATCAATACGACCGTGTGACTTGGCGACATCTAGTGGTCAAAAGCGGAAATAGGTAGGTAATATCCTTTATCGTTAACAGATTAACGCCCATACGTAACTGTATTTTGATTTAACTTGTACTTTTTTTGTTTGTGATTTACTAGTATGGAAAAGAAAGCGAAAAATAGACAGTGAATGCAGAACATTCAAAGATCAATGGAGCTTTCAATATTTCGTGATTGATCAATGGAGCTTTCAATATTTCGTGATTCATCAATGGAACTTTCAATATTTCGTGATTGATCAATGGAGCTTTCAATATTTCGTGATTGATCAATGGAACTTTCAATATTTCGTCATTGATCAATGGCGCTTTCAATATTTCGTCATTGATCAATGGAACTTTCAATATTTCGTCATTGAACAATGGAGCTTTCAATATTTCGTGATTGATCAATGGAACTTTCAATATTTCGTCATTGATCAATGGAACTTTCAATATTTCGTGATTGATCAATGGAACTTTCAATATTTCGTCATTGATCAATGGAGCTTTCAATATTTCGTGATTGATCAATGGAGCTTTCAATATTTCGTCATTGATCAATGGAACTTTCAATATTTCGTCATTGATCAATGGAACTTTCAAAATTCGTTGTCCCGGGCCGGATTGATGACACTGGCGGGCCGTAGTTTGGAGACTCCTGGTCTATGTTGTCTTTCAGAAGGGGGGGAGGGGGGTACAATAAGGTCCCCCGCACTTGTCTTCGGACTTGACCCGGGCAACCTCTGTGAAAAGGTTAGCAAGGCTAATAATATAGAGAGGGGTAACAAGGGTTTGCCACGGACAGGAACCGGCGTCTCTAATCTTCCGTCTGGATCGTTTCCGAGGTAGGGCAGTTGTTTTTCTCCTCTGGACTGTGTAGTGCACTCTGGTATGTAGTGCATTACGAGAGTGGAGAACAGGCCGATATCCATCTCCGATATGACAGTGTAAATACAGTTGAAACAATGAAAATTGCCCAGAATATATTTATAAATATAATTTAAAAAAAAATTCATTGGCAATCATTAACAAATAAAAATAGAAATTGAACTAAAATTTTGCGCGGACGTTTTAAATCATAATTGGGGACATAAGAGTCCATCTCCTGGATTGCATTATTTTCATGATTAATAAGCGTGTCAAAGAATTTAATAGAGATGTGTTTAAGAACGGCTTTTAAGGAAGGAATGTTAATAACATTATAGATATCAGATTTGTGCATGAACCATTTAGCAGAGGTAATTTGGCGGATAGTGATATTTTGTAGAGTTTCAAGCGTTTTTAAATTAGATTTAGCTGCATAGGACCAGACAGGGCAAGTGCACGTGAGAATTGGGCGAAGCATAGCCGTATAAAGAAGAATTTTGTTATCTCTGGTCATGGTAGAATTTCTATTTATAAGTGGGTATAGTTTTCTGAAGGCAATACGAAATTTAGTTTTGGTGTGCAGAAAATGTTATTTCCAAGTTAAAATGCTGATTGAGTATAACTTCTAACTATTTAGTTTGACTATTCTAAGGGATAATAGTATTATTGATCTTAATCACAGTTTTTTTACGTTTTTTTTTCGATAGAGAAGAAAATAGCTTCAGTCTTATATGCATTTAAAGAAATTGTCCATTTACTGAACTAGTTATTAAGAATTTTAAGGTGATTATTAAGGGTGATAGCTAAGAAATTAGTGGTTTTGTTTTTTCAAAGGATTGTAGTATCGTCAGCGTAGATAGCAGTTAAGAGTTTAGGATTAGTTGGGATATCAGCAATAAAAATAGAGAAAAGAAGAGGTGGAGTACTACCTTCCTACCTACCTAGTACTACCTTGTGGAGTACTAGCCATAATATTTGTAATAGAAGAGAGAGTTTCGTTTACTTTAACAGTAGAAGTTCTATGTGATAGATAGGAGTGAATAAGTTTAATCAAGTGAGGAGGAAAGTTGATAATAATAAGTTTATATAGTAATCCGTCAATCCAAACTCTATCGAATGCTTTCTAAATATCAAGAAATATCCCACCCGTGCAATATTTGTTTTGAAAACCCTCATTAATAAATTCGATAGTCTTCAGTAGTTGACGTGTGGTAGAATAGTTTTTTTGAAGCCAAATTGTTCGGGATTATTTTCGGTAACGAAAGTATTGAGATTTTTAAAAATGATTGCTTCAGCAATTTTACTGATAGATGAAAGTAAGGAAATAGGTCTATAGTTATTTGGGTTAGTGGGATCTTTTCCAGGTATCTCTCCTCATATGTCCCAAACTTCTGTTTTTATGCCTTATTTATTTTTTTTTTTTTTTGTCCAGTTTTTTTCTCAAAACATCCCCTTATCATGCTATCCGTCGCCAAAGTCCCATGTTTCCCTTCCAAGAGACACCCCATCAATAAATTACACGAGAACACATAACTCCCACCAATTTAAACCCCGCAAAGGGATATCACTTTCAATTTGCAAAAGACCTACCTCCGGAAACATCTGGTCATCTCATTGAACATATCGGATTCCCATTCGGTTAAAGGCTAGTGACCCTCAGACACCCCATTCCAAGGGATGCGCATAGAATATGGCATAAATATAACATACTACTGTGTCCAAAAAATTAAATTGGACCAAAAGTTGAAAGACCAATTATTATTTTTTTTTTTCAAAAACTCTTTATTTATTCTTCCAAATTTATTTCATCGCCTTCATAGTAATCCCCTCCGGACACAATGCACTTACGCCAACTTTTTTTCCAAACCTCATTGCATTCCTAAAAAGTCATCGGCAGGGATGGCCTTCAAAGCGATTCGCGTTGAATCTCTTCAATCGACTCAAAACGGTGTCCTTGGAGTGGTCTTTTGAGTTTAGGGAATAGCCAGCAGTCGCACGGTGTGAAAACGGTGATTGCGGAACGACAAAGGTTTCCTTTTTGGCGAAAAAGTCACGAAGAAACAATGTAGTGTGAGCTGGCGCATTCAATGTTTTCGGTACCAATCGAGATTTGACGCCCTAAATGGAATTGACCGATCCTTTTGAAATTCCGACATCATCAGCAGGGTCTCTAATTGTAAATCGACGGTTTGCGAGCACCAAATCTTTAATTTTTTGGGGTGAGCTTCGTCGGTTGGGGTTGGTGGTCGACTAGAGGGCTCTTCATCTCCAACGCGTTCTCTGCCTTCTTTGAACTGTTTATACCACTTCTAAACATTTCTTTCTGATATGGGATTGCTTAACGAATGCCTTCTGCAACATTCTATACGTTTCTGCAAACAAAATTGAATGCAAGTTCTTTGCTCGATTAATTTAGACATTTCAAAAATCGCCGGAATCAGTTTTAGCGTCTCACAAAGCCAAGCGTAACTCAAACACTAATGAATATTTTGACGTCAAATTTCACATAGATGTCAGGGACAGTGCCAGCCACCTAAAAAGGAAAAAAAAAATTGAAATTCCATAATCCCCGGGATTTTTAAATTGAAAATGGGTCTTACTTTTCGGTTACAGTAGTATGTGCATTTAAATTCACACCAATATTGCAATCCAGGTCATAGATATATTAATTTAATTTAGAAAATTGTTTAGTTGGAATTATAATAATAAGACGAAAAAAATGTACACATCTTCATCGGATAATTATTTTCATTTCTGCTTAATTGCTTATTTTCTTAATGTTTCAATTAGCATAGCTTCTTTTGTACAATTCATCATTTTAATTATCAGACAAAAAGATGAAAAAGTTACTAAGAAATGAGAAGACTAATTTATCTAAATGCATAGTAATATTACATGCGCGAAATATACCCCGTAAAAAGAAAACATCTTCCGTCTCGAAATTTGCCTGCAGACAGACAGCCTTGGCCCACCATGGGGCCGTGGCTTCAAGTAAAAAGAAAAACATATAAAACTATATATCATACATAAAAACATGCTTCTATATTATATATATTTTTATACCAGAATGTTTTTAAAAAACTTTTTAATGTAGGTAAATATTTTTCAAATTAATATTTGATTTATGCTAAGTTTATTTTTTTTTATAAATATATTAAACACAAAGAGAAAATAGAAAAAAGAAATGGTACAATTAAGTTTTGTGTGGCTGAAGGTTATTCGGAACGTTTATTATAAAGTCCAAATTGTTGAATATCACTACATGGAGCTAATCTTCAACCAACCGTTTCATCTACTTAACACAGGGTTATATACTAGCAGAAAAAGCAAATCTTTCACAGCAGAATCAACAGTTGATTGTCAGCCAAGGACATCACATACCGATTCTACACGGTAGCCAATTACACAGGGTGACACCTACCCCTTTCCTACAATCACTACCCTTTGATAACTATTATTTATCTTCCCCCTAAAATAATTTGAACATGCTCCGCTTTATACCAGAAAACGGAATCGCACATTTTTTGTTATTCATTACTACTATTAACTACTAACTACTACTACAACAACAACACGCAATTTTCCCACCCCAGTTTTAACATGGGGAGTCCATAGGAATAACCTGGTGCATTTTAAAAACCAATTATTGTAGCAGAAGGAGGTCCTGTTGGTGTGCTGAAAAGAGTTTTGATGGGTGTGAGGTATACCGCCAAATTAAAAGCAGCACATGAGATAACAGAAGAAAAATAATAAAGAAAAGAAAAGAAAAAAGAAGAATCTGGAAATTTGGTCGTAATGATGCGTTACAGGGCGTTCGTTAAAATAAAATCTACCTGTCGTCCTTGATAGTCTAGTAGCTCCGAAGCGCCATAAAATAGCCTACACAAAGAGCAGGTGAGTCATTAGAAACTATGGGATGTCGGGATGCTCATAAATATACAAAAATAGCACTTCAATGCCACACATGGGAATTACTGAATTTGTGTTTCGTCCTCTGTGTAAGGATGGACGTCGTCAATCTTTTTTTCTAAATTCTGTTTATTACGAGATAAACCCACACTCTCTCAAAAGTTATCTATAGACTTTTTTTTATCATTGTTATTTTTTCATTCTATATGTATTTATATATACGGTGAAGGCAAACAAAATAAGTGAAAAATTCCTATCAGTCAAAAACAAAAAGCAAGTTCATGTGTGTCCTTTAAAGCAAAATTAATGTGTAAAGCCATACTTACTCTGGTTATTTTGTTTTTAATATTAGTACCATTGATATGGAGTGATCACACACCGCAAGCCCATTCAAAACCTAGGAGGTTTTGAATCATTATATTGTTTTTCCTCTGGTAATGGTAGTATTTTTTTTTTTTTAGAAAACATCTTCAAGATGCAAGATTAAAGAAATAACATAAGTGTTAGAAAATATACAAATATATATATTAAATCAGTGAAAATCACACACCACAGGCCGCATTCAGGCAAAGCCACCTAAATAGGAGGTTTTGAATCATATATATTGTTTTTCCTTTAAAAACCTAATTGGTAGTATTTTTTTTTTTTTTTAGAAAACATCTTCAAGATGCAAGATTAAACAAATAACATAATCTGTTAGAAAATATAACAAATATATATATTAAATATTAGAAAATATATATTTAAATATTAGAAAAATATTTTATTCAAAATTTTTGGACTGTGGAAATAGGTGTTCTCTTGTCAATCTTTTTTCTAAATTCTGTTTATTACGAGATAAACCCACAATTTCTCAAAAGCTATCTGTGAACTTTTATTATTATTATTATTATTTGTGGACTTTATAAGCATTTATACATATGGTGAAAGAAAACAAAATGCATTAAAATAGGGAAACAAAATTCCTATCAGACAAAAAACAAAAAAGTAAAATCACACTATATATGTCTTTTAAAGCAAAATTATTGTGTAAAACCATAATAAAAGACATCCGTTTATTTACAAATGTTAGTATCATTAAATCGGGGATCTCATATCGCAAGCCGCATTCACCCAACGCCACATAAAATAAAATTTTGATCATATATTTTTTTTCTTTAAAAACTAATTTGTAGTAGCTTTATTTTTAGCTTTTAATAGCTTTATTTTACAAGATCCTCAGATTTTTATGTAAGATTAAACACATAGATGATCCAGCTTTAGTTCAATACAAAAATTAAAATTATTATATTTTATTCAATATTTTATATTTCATTGCTGGCTGGAATATCAAATCCATTGCTAACTTGGATGCAAGACTTATAGCAATATTATGCTATTACAAAAATTGAACTAAACACTAAATCACTTATTAAATTGATTATTATTATTCGCTTATTTATTTTTTACATTTTTTTAATGTCATTCAATCAGGGATCACACAACGCAGGCCGCATTCAACCAGCGCCACAATAGGAGATTTTGGTCGTATTTTTCTTTAAAAACCTAATTGGTAGTAGCTTTTTTCAGAATATCTTCAAAGTTTTTATGTAAGATTGAAACACATGACATGATCCAAACAATCATGATCAATACCAAAATTAAACATTTGAAAAATATTTTATTCAATATTTTATATTTCGTTGCTGCTAGAAGTTTAGATCCATTTCTAACTTCGATGCAAGATTTATAGGAAAAATATTTTATTAAATGTTATGTTATTACAAAAATCTAACCAAATACTAAATCACTTATTAAATTGACGTAATAACACGCTTTAAACTCTTTATTCGCCTATTTTTTGTTTTTGTTAGTGCTATAAAATCGGGGACCACACACCGCAGGCCGCATTCAGCCAATGCCACCTAAAGAGGAGATTTTGGATCATATTTTTTATTCCCTTATTAATAGCGCTTCAATGCCACACATGGGAATTACTGAATTTGTTCGTCTTCTGTAGGGATCTCGTTAATCTTTTTCGAAATTCTGCTTATTGCTAGATAAACCACACTTTCTTAAAAGCTATCTGTGAACTTTTCTTTTTTCAGTATTATTATTTTTGCTCTTAATAAACATATATACATATGGTGAAAAGAGAAAACATAAAAAAAAGGGGAAAAAAGTTCTATCAGTCAAAATAGCAAGTTCATATATGCCCTTTAAAGCAAAATTAATGTGTAAAACTATACTATACGACATCACTCGATTTATAAGTGTTATTACTATGAGGGTTCACACACCGTAGGCCGCATTCAGCCAATGCCACCAAAATATGAGGTTTTGTATCATATTTGTCTTTTTTTAAAAACACCTAATTCGTAATAGCTTTTTTTAGGAGGTCTTCAAATTTTTTATGTAAGATTGAAGAAAAATAATAGAAGAAAAGAAAGAAATATATTTTATTCAATATTTTTGCTGGCTAGAAGATCAAATCCACTGCCAGTAACGTGCTAACTTGGATGCAGCATTTATAGGAAAAATATTCTGTTATTCTATTATTAGATATTCTGTTATTACAAAAATCGAACCAAATACTAAATCACTTATTAAAGTGACATAATATCACGCATCAAACTCTTTGTTTGCTTACTTTTTAATTTTTATTTTTCTTTACTTTTTATTTTATTTATTTATTTATTAATTTTTTTTGTTAGAATCAGTAATCACACACCGCAGGCCGCATTCACCCAACACCACCTAAATAGGAGGTTTTTTCTTTTTTCTTTAAAAACGTAATTGGTAGTAGCTTTTTTTACAAGATCTTCATATTTTGATGTAAGATTACGCAAATAACATGCTCCAGTTCGAGTTCAATACAAAAATTAAACACTAGAAAAATATTTTATGTCTCATTGCTGGCTAGAAGATCAACTCCATTGCCGGTTAAAGTGCTAACTAGGATGCAGGATCTATATGATGGCCGTATATAAATAATATATAGTTTTTTTAACAATTTTATGCATATTAAACTAATAAGTAATCGTATACCAACCGGTTTTTTTTTAAAAACTAATGTTTCAGAAATTGAAAATTCATGTTCAATAATATGGGTATTCCGAAAGGGTTCATAAAATATGATTTAAAACTTTTCAAATATTCAAACCACCATTTGAAATCTGCTAATTTCTCATATAAATACAGAATATAGAGGTAAAAAACATCCAAATATTGCTATTCATATAATTATTGTAGATAATAGTGAAATATATATAAATCAAAATAATAATAATAATTACATAAACACTGCATAAGATTCATATAAGTAATATTAATTAATGAAAAAAAAATTCTGAAATAATTATAACAATAATAAAGATAAAATAGATTTCAATTTTCAGTGGGAGCCGCATTTAATACAACCGAAAACCGCATTTGCCTACCTTCAGCATATAGAATCCACACTATAATTACACATATTTGCTGCTCTGATTGGTTAAATCTGAGATGCCATCTTCCAGGAACGTTCTTATTTAAAAATAGTTATAGTAATTTTAATACAGTTATGCGTAACCGGATTTTTTGGGACTAGACAGAAATTATAGATTTTGCACTAATTTTCCTCCCAGTATTCTGTATAAATTTTTAATTATTCTGTTTTTTATGCAGGTGCTTTTTTTTTTTTCTTTTCATTCACTGTATTCGTATTCATTATATTTTTTTTATTCCTATTTCCTACCCATATATTCGTATTTCCTTCAAAAAGAATAGAAAAAAAATATATATATAGTTAGAAAATTTGACTGCAGATGGCGTAAACTACGCTATAAATCATCATTATTTGGGCACCTATTAGTTTCGTTGACTATGCTTACAAACTATTTGCTAGGCTATTGTTTATTTTTTATATTTTTATTTATATATTTATTTGAAAGTGGTTTTTTCCATCCATCTATGCAATTTTTTTCTTATGTGCTTTTTTTTATATAACATACATAAGAATACTTATGCATGTTATATAAGTTTAAGTTTGATGAGTTTTAGATGATAAGTTAGACTACTTAGATGTCAAGATGTTTTGAGTAAAGTCATAAAATGGCTAGATGATCATCATTAAAAGATTGATGATTTGAGTTTTTAGAAAAAGTCAGAAATTTCGTCAACAAATTAAAATACATCAAACTCGATAGATAATATTCCATGAACAATACAATCAGGATCAAATTAAATTGCATTTATTTTGCTTAAATATGCTTCGTATACTTCTGTTTTGTTTATATATCTGACAATGAATATGCTGTAAATGAAACATAACAAATTAATTAACCAGACCATTGAGTTCTAGATTTCTTGCGGCCCAAGTGGTCTACGCTGTTCTCTAAAAAAGTTGGACAGCTCGGATTCGAATCTGTTCGAATGCATGTTCTCTAAAGTAATTTTTTTTATTATATTGGTTAAGATGCCCACTTCATCAACCACTGCATTCAGCGACTTCTTAGTTCTTTTACTTCAGTGAATGATCGATATTATTAACATAATTCTATGACATCAATTGAAATTTTATTATGATGTCTTCTACTTACTCTGCACAACGTCGAGTGTTATTTAATTCACAACTCTTTTCCTTCAGTAAATGATAATATCAGTAATGGCATTTTAGGACGTCACTTGAACATTCTGCTTCTTGGATTTCATGCAATCAGTTGTAAAGTTCAGTAACTTATAAGAGTGATTTACTGGCTCTCTTAATAGGCGCAACGTAGAGTAATATTTAATCCACATACCTTTTCCTTCAGTAAATGATAAATATCAGCTATAACATTTTATAACGTCACTTGGTGCCAACGGCCGTACCATGCTGAATATACCGGTTCTCGTCAGATCACCGAAGTCAAGCATCATTGGGCGCGGTCAGTACTTGGGTGGGTGACCACCTGGGAACACTGCGTGCCGTTGGCAAATTTGGGACCTGAATGGCCGAGTGTCTGGCGCTCTGGCGCTCGGTGCCACAGGTTTCGGGTTCGAATCCCGGCGGTGCCATGGATGTTTGTAGTGGTTCGGAATCCACTTTAAGCCGTAGGTCCCGGTCTCCTATGACTGTAAGAGCGTGTCACGGAGCAAAAGTCAGGCTTCTACCTACGGGTGCTCCATCACAACAGAAGCTGCTTCCTTCCCCTTCAATCATGAGCACGTATGGGCACGTGGGCTTGGCCAGCCAAGTGGGATAAGAAACAACAAACAACATAACGTCACTTGAACGTTCAAGCTACTTCATCAACACCCGCGCTGCAGGAGTGATGAGAAACAATTTTTCTCATAGAGCAATGATTTGAAAATCTAATTTAGTGATGGAACAACAGTAGCAAACCTTCAATATACCATTTTTTTTTGCAAATAAGTCATCACTGGCGCAACAATCTCATGGTGGGCTAAGGCCATCTTTCTACTGGCAGATTTCGAGTCGAGAGAAGTTTTCTTTTTTACGGGATAAGCTGCCAACCCTACCCCCAACGCTCTATAGTCATATTAAACTGGGATCTACTGTTTAAAGTATATTCCGTACCACTACAAACATCCATGTCACTGCGGGACTCGAACCCGAAACTAGTGGCACCGAGCGCCAGAGCGCTAGACACTCGGCCATAGTTAAATATATCTCAACAATCAACAACAATTATTTCTAGATGGTTTGGTTTGTCACTCTAAGGTCATTTTGGGCACACTTTAGGCTAATTAAACCGGAACCTACAGCTTAACGTGGATTCCGAACCATTAACAAACATCCATGCCAACGCCAGATTTCGAACCTAAAACCTGTGATACAAACGGCCAGAGCGCTATCTAATTGGCCATCAGGCTGCAAAAGTTTTCTGGGGAGACAATCTTGCCAAATAATCGTAGAAGAAAATTCTGAATAAGATATCATTTGAAATGGATAAATGATGTTTGTTTTAGTAAGTGCTTCTATATAGCCAGCTGTTATAAGCGTATGATACTAACAGCCGTAGCGCTAGCCAATTGGCCATCCGGCCGCTATATCTAGATGATGAGATGTACCAAAATCTCTTTGCGATTGGTTTACTGGCCATCACTGGCCTAAAGCTATACATCTGCTGTATTGGAAACTTTGTTTTTGTTAAAGTTTCCGCTTGTAAGCTAAAATGTTCTCTAATATCATAACGGCATCTGCTACCAGGACATAAAACGAGATCGTCTTTATTTAATATTCAGCGGATCCATCCCACCAGAAAAATATGCGCTTACGTGCCAGGAAATTGGGAAATTACAGATAATTCAGTTACAGCTACCCATCAATTTACTTCAACAACTTCAAAGAGCATCCTCCCCGTAGAGATGCCACCTTCTAAGCACACAACACTCATTATGGACACCTTTTCACCATAGTTCACTTCCTTCCTCTTAGTCTGTGGATAATGTGGATAACGGATCCCAAAATAGCTT
Organism: Caerostris darwini; assembly: GCA_021605075.1. Classification (NCBI taxonomy): domain Eukaryota; kingdom Metazoa; phylum Arthropoda; class Arachnida; order Araneae; family Araneidae; genus Caerostris; species Caerostris darwini. The sequence goes on from BPLQ01000173.1 coordinate 363,766, forward strand.
TCAATAAACACCGGTCATCTTCGGATATACATAATAATGGAAAAGCATCCTCATCACCCGTAAGCTGTTGCTCATATAAAGTAGCTAATTCCGTGGAAGACCGCCTGTGATTGATGAGAGGACCAAAGAAGGTCAAGTTTTTGGAAAGCTGCTGTCAGCTGCCACTGGGAATGGAAGCTTCAGGGGTGGACGGAGGGGGGAGATTGTTTTGCTCCTAGATCCTCTTTCCCCTCCATTAAATTTTACTCTCCCTACTTTCATCTTCTTTGGTGTTTTGCCTTGTTTACAACCGGAAGTGTTATTGTTGACGCTTCCAGAAGGTTAGAAGATCAATTTCTGTGGGAAATTGAGGAAGTTTGTTTCGGTTCTCTTTTTTTCTTTTCCTTTTTCTCTCTCTTCTTTGGGTCTCTTTTTAGTCTTCCCGACCCTCAGAACTGCTTCTATTGGATTGGAAGATTTCATTTGTTAGTTTTTGTTATTATGGTCTACATTGAATTTTTTTTTATATAAAAATCAAGGCCAAATTTTATTATATAATGCCAACTCCAGGATATCGCATAAGAAGTGGATCGAATCTTTATAATTCGTACTAGTCAGATACGAGTAAAATAAATAAATCTTCGATACGAATCTTTTTTTAAAATTTATTGGGACGAAACCTGCTATGGAATTATTAGAAGCATGTGAATCGTGGAAATATTTTGAATACATGCCATGATAAAAAAAAATAATAATAATAAAAAAAATGCTTAGATCATGATAATTGTTTATTATATAATGCTATAATTACAAACTCTAGGATATCATATAAGGAGTGGATCGAATCCTTGTAATCCATACTAGTCATTTCGTCAGATTCAAAATAAAGTAAATAAAACTTCGATATAAATCTTTTTAAAGATTTATTGGAATGAATCTTGCTGTAGAACCATGTGAATCGTGGAAATAATTTGAATATATGTCATAATGAAAAATGTTTAGGTCAATTGTATTCACAGTCATTTTTTTTATTATATAATTTATTATATAATATATACTAGTCATTTCGTCAGATTCAAAACAAAATAAATAAATCATCGATACAAATATTTTAAAATGGAATTAAACTTGCTATGGATTTATTAAAACCATTCGAATCGTGGAAATAATGTGAATATGTGTCAAGATAAAAAAAAATGCTTAGATCATTGTAATCATCGTAATTTTTTATTATATAATGCTAACTCCGGGATATAACGTAATAAGTGGATCGATTCCTTGTAATTCACACTAGATATTTCGCCAAATACAGAACAAAATAAATAAAACTTCGATACAAATCTTTTAAAAAATTTATTGGAATGAATTTTGCTAGGGATTTATTAGAACCATGGGATTTATTCGGGGAAATATTTTGAATATATAATCCCCTACCAGTTTGATAGGTGAGGGTGGAACATCAGTGGATCTCGGGTATACCACGAACAAACCACCGATGGATATAGAGGGAAGGACAATGCTTTCTTGAAGGTCATTAGGAGTAACTACCCCTATCGGAATATCGTAGTGGTGAAAACCTGGAAAAATTCCACCAGACCCTGATTGTGGATGCGAGATATTGTCACAATCGAGTCTCCTTCTTTCTGAGAGCAATGACTAAAACCATGCCGTCAGCGGATTCAAACTTCGACCCTCCTGTACGCTAGCTGTGTACGTTGCTACTGAGCCCCGAGTCGGGCAGGTATAATATAATATAATAAGATAGATATGTTGTTGTTCTAATGCAGCGGGCTTAATCTTTATGCCATAAACAAGCGCTGCACCGCTGTTACTCATTTCGCATTATCCATGGGGTACGTGCAGCTTGAAAATATGCTACGGACGCGAGCAACACTACCCCCACAACGCTCTACTATCCTATTAGACCGGGACGTCCGATTTAAAGTGGATTTCGAACCACTACATACATCCATGGCAGCGCCGGGACTTGAACCCGAAACCTATGGTACCGAGTGCCAGACCACTATAAGATAGATATAATATAATATAATGGAGTTCTATATAATCTTTTTTTTTTCTTCTTCGAAAATAAAAATAATTTTTGGAAAAATGAAAAATTGTTTAAAAAAGGCTCTCTTTGGAACATGATCGCCTAAAAATCACGTCTTTGAATTCATTGTAACTGTAACGATGCATCTCAAAAGCGACAGTGATTCTTTGTTCGTGGTTAAACATCACAAAAAAAAAACCACACGCAACCACTTTCTGTATTGTTATGAATCCTTTTTACTACTTCCGACAACCATAAAAAAAAAAAAAAAAAAAAAAAAAACATCCCGTTATCACTTTATTTATTAACTTTTTTTTTATACTTTCACAAAAAGAAATTATGTTTCTTTAATAGATTTCATATTGCAAAACCATGCTTAAAAAATAATAATAAAAAAAGTCTGAGAAAAAAACGAAATCCTTAATTTTTGATAGAAAAAAAAAGACGACTGTCAATACATAAAAAAAAAACATAATAAATAAACTATGAATTCCAACAACAACAACCAGAAATGAACCAGTCATAAAACTGATTGTACCCAAAATAATTCAAGATCACGAAAAGGGAAAAAAAAAAAAGCTATAAAAACCACGCACATCTGTTGTTGATTCTGAGCTTAGGTGAGGTGTTTGTTTCAAGCGCAAATATGCGCGGCATCTTGTTGTGCTTGGAGATTTTACAACCTTTTTGAATAGTATTTTCGGAAGGGGGGGGACGTAGATTTTATTTATGTATTTATTTCGCGGTTTTCTTTGCAAGTTATTAAAGAAATGTAGCAAAATCTTGTAAACAACTTAGTTGAAGGTTTTTTTATTTATTTTGGATAGGTGTAAACCTGTCAAAAAATGCCGCAAAACTTGCCCTTCACTCTCATTTCCTCTCTTTTGAAGTTATAGACTGACATTGACAAAGAGGGGGAAAAAAAAATTTTCTCAGAAGAATTTTTCCTACTTTAACTTTAGCGTTAACTGTTTTGTTGTGTATGTCATTACTTTTTTCGTGTATAATTAATTTAATTTCATTTCATTTAAATTTAAAATGTGGGGAAATTTTTTTGATGTGTGTCAAGCATGGCTAATTAAGTAGGCAAGGAACAAATTTAGTATTTAGTAGAAGCAAATAAAAATAAATAATGAATGAAAATTTATTAGATAGTAAGTAAATGAAGTAGTAGTAATAAGAAGTAAAATAAATAAGTAAATAAATGCAAATGAATACTAAATGAATACAAGTGGTGAAGATAAAAAAGTAAAGTAAATAAATGCAAATTTATTAAATACTAAATACTAGTAATCAAAATAAAAAGAGTAAAGTAAATAAATTCAAATTTACTTTAAATAAATAAATTTAAGTTTATTAAACTGTAAATAATTGCAAGTAGTAAATAATAAAAAAAGTAAAGTAAATAAATGCAAATTTATTTTAAATACTAAATACAAGTAATCAAAAAAGAAAAATAAAGTAGATAAATGCAAATGTATTAAATAGTAAATAATTAAAAAAGGAAAGGAAATAAACGCAAATTTATTTTGATAAATAAGAAATTCACGAGTATCTATGCAGCTTTATGAGCCACCAAACCTCCAAGTAATAATTATTACAATTTAACAAAAAATATATTTCCAGAGTAATAAAAGTTAAAGAATAGTTATTTATTCAGATTTATTTGTAATCAGAAAGTCAATACACAAAAATAAGTTTGCAATATATAAGACAAGTTAGGTGTAAAAAAGTGATATAAAACGAAATATTAAGAGTGCATAGTATTTCAGTCTGTTTTTATACATTAAGTTAATATTTGCAAAATATTTAAATTTTTTAAATAGCAAATAATAAGAAAACTAAATATTTTTCTATATATATTTGAAAAATTAATTTTATTTTGAATATTATTTGAAAATATACTTTTAGAAAATAAACAGAAGTTTCTTATCAATTTCTTCAATCGATCTTTTCTAAATTTATTAACATAGATTAAGTTTTACAAATGAACCAACTGGTTGACAGCAGCTCCAAAATGAACTAGGGGGGAAGGCACGTAATTCAGTCACGTGACATTGTTTAATTTGATGCTATTCAAAATCCTTGAGGCTTATCTTCAGTTTCACTATCTTGTGTATAATTATTTTTAATTAGAATTATAAGCACAATTAAATCAGTCGAAAATAACAAGGCTTTTGCAATCTGATCGTGCAATTAGAAATGTGGTGTTTTTCTAATGATGCGCATTTAATTTGAGGTCGTTCTCCTCTGATATGGCAGATTCATATTCCGCTGCCATATGACTAGACACACGGGGGAGGGGGAAGAAAACCTTTTGTTGCTGACAATTTATGTCTTTTTTTATTTTATTTCTTCATCGGTGAATTTATTCCAATATCATCTTTAGATAGCAACAGACCTCTTGTAGGGTCTGATGTCCGAGTGACTAGCGCTCTGGAGGTCGGTGCCATGGATGTTTATAGTGGTTCGGAATCCACTTTAAACTATAGGTCACTGTCTAATACAGAGATGGGCAAACTTTTTCGGTCGCGGGCCAAAAATCGAAAAAAAAAAGTTTGGCGGGCCAAGATAAATTTTTCTAAAATTTTAAAACCAATATACAAGTATTACAATTTAAATATGTTAACGAGATGAAAGAAAATGCGATTTCATTTTTAAAAGTTTCTTATATTGAGGTTCGAAGTGAGATGTACTGACTCTAAGGACGAGGCTAAATGCTCGTCTGTCAGTCTACTTCTGAAATAATTCTTTCTAAGGTTCATATATATGAGAACAAGTGTTTTCAACCAAGATGAAGCAAAAATAGCACTGATTTTCTGGGCGTGAGATAATAAATTTGGGAAACTTACTTTCGATAATGATTTGTAAAACTCTAACTTTGGCATATTTAGAAACAACTGCTTGAGATGATTGTTGGATTGCAACTTCCTTTGAAAAAAAAAATAATATTTAATCAAAGTAGAAAAGGGGATGGATATATAATATATAAATATATATTTCTTTTAATTTGCTTCGGACCGGCAAATTAAAATTCTATCCGCGGGCCGATAGATCCTTCCGGTGGGCCGGAATTGGCCCGCTGGCCGTAGTTTGCCCATCCCTGGTCTAATCTGAGTGTAGAACGTTGGGCTGTCAACCCTATCACGTAAAAACTTACCGTCACGGAGCCAAGTCAGACTTCTACCTACGGCAGTACCATCACAATAGAAGCTGCACCCCATTTTCCTCCTTCCATGAGACCACGTGGGTTCCTGGACTTGGTCTACTGTAGATCAGGGGTGGTCAACCCGTGGCCCGCCTTGAACATTTTTCCGGCCCGTGAGATTTATGACACTTTTACAAAATATATTTTCTTTATAATGGCCAAAGTAGTGAAAACCAATGTATAAAAAAATGCATTATTCATGCATCCATATATTCAAAAATGAACTGTTGAAGTTATGAGAAACAATTAACTAAAAAAACTCGATTTTAACTAACCAGATTAACTAACTAGATTTTAAAATAATATTCTTGTGAATATACCTTATAGATAGATATTGCCTGTTTTATTTATGAGTTTACTGTTATGAGTTCGCAGAATAATTAAATTTTATTCTGCGAACTCATAATGAGTGGAGAAACAAATATCGCACTAGTAAAATAAATATTTTTAATGATTTCATTTTTTTTATTTCATTTAAATTTACATATTTTTTATATTTCATTTTTAGTGTTATATATTTCTTTACAATGTGCGTTTAGTATCATTATTATTATATTATCTATGTTTACATGTAAGAATAAAAGTAAATACAATAATATTAATTCATTATGTTTCAATTGTTCACTCCAAAAAATGTCTATAGTGGATCTAAATCGAATATGGAGATATATAATTTTATCTGCTGCCCGCGGAGTTATGAGATATTTCCAAAACGGCCCGCAAGATCATTTGGGTTGACCACACCACGTCTAAACACTTATTATTATTTATACCTTGCAAAAATGTATAGCATTTCGGCAAGTATTCATTTGTACATATGACAATTGTTAAATATATTATAATTAAAAAGAAAGTCACTGATGATGATGAAAACAATGCATCAATTATGATATCTTATCGTTGAGGCATTTTAATTCGAAGAAATAGATATTTAAAACTGTTTATATTGTTCTATGCCTATTTTACTCTATACAAAAAGTCTACTATCTTTTATACTTTCATTTTCTGGCTTAAAAACAAGACTCTTTTAAGTTACTTGGGAAAATATCTATATCACTTATTTTTATTGATATATGTGTTGCACTTTATTGCAGACATCTTAAAATAATACCGGATGTTGGTTTTCAGAATCGTGACATAAAAATTTAGTGTCCCTGTTATCTACATTTGATGTTGACATAGAGAAACATACATTGCAGCGATGGTTTAATACGAATCTTCAGTGCTTGCGGTGTTTCTATTGTTTTTTCCAGTTGCACACCTACTAAACTGCAATACATTATACTATCCAAGAATAGCCAGTGACTGAACAATTTCAAAAAGAGATGGTTATCCTATATAAAAATGTGCTTTAGAAAACATAATTTTTTTAATAAAATAGATCAAATTTACTGTTTGCGAAATTCATGACAAAAATGCAGATCTTCTATACTTGTCAATGGTTTTAAAAATATTTGGACATTGTGACACACATTGTTGTGTTATTCAATGTCATAATTGAATAATACAATAATTGACATTGTAATAATACAATAATTAATCCCATCTTTTTTTCGGCTTTTCCTTTCTATAGTGGTTTTCATCATAAATTAAAATAATTCATTATAAAAAGTAAAAATAAAAATTATAAAAATAATTTTTTTTTTTTTTTTAATGTGTTTCAAAAATTTATTCTTGTTTCATTTTCTGTTTTAACAGCGAGAGTCTTTTTTTTTTTTTTTTTTTTTTTTTTGTTGTTGTTGTTGAGAAATATCTCTTAATTCCATCTATTTTCCTTATCTTTTTAAAGGAAAATAGATGGAATCAAGAAATATTGTACTTGACTTTAGACATCTTTAAATAATGCACTGGATGGTTCTTGAAAATTTCGCCAGCCATTCTAACATGACATAAAAATTTAGTGGCCCTGTTATCTATGGTTTGATGTTGACATACAACAGCGTTTGCAATGTGTGTACCACACTGCAAGCGCTGTTTCAATGCTCAACCCGCAGTGCTCAAGGTGCTTCTGTTGTTTCTTCCCATTTGCACACTTACGAAACTGCAGCGCTTTATGCTGCTGTCCATGAATTGCCAGCTTTGTGATTGAACAGGTTCGAAAATAGATGGCCATCGTATGTAAAAATGTACTTTAGAGTACTTTGTTACTCCCATACTTTACACTATCCTATGTACTATAATACATTATACTATCCAAGAATAGCCAGTGATTGAACAGTTGCATAAAGAAATGGTGATCCTATATAAAAATGTTGCTTTAAAATACATAATTTTTTTAATAAAATAGATCAAATTAACTATTTGTTTGGTTTTAGATTGCAAAACTCACGACAAAAATGTATATCTTCAGTAATTGACAATGGGTTTAAAAATATTTGGACTTCAGGACGTATTGAAGTAACAAAACAATAATTATTTCCATCTTTTTCCCATTTTTCGTATCTATAGTGATGTTCATCATAAAGTAAAATAATTCATTATTATTAAAAAGACATGCCTTAAAAAAAAATGGATTTCTTTTTTGTCTGTATTATATGTTTTGTCATCTGTTTTTTTTATTTTGTTTCATTTTCTGCTTTAACAAAAGCCCTTCTCTTGAGAAATATCTCTTAATTTCATCTATTTTCCTTGATAAATCTACACAGCGCTTGACTTTAGACATGTTTAAATAATGCTGGATGGTTCTTGAAAATTTCGCCAGCCATTCTAAACGTGACATAAAAATTTAGTGCCCCTGTTATCTATGGTTTGATGTTGACATAGAGACACACATTGCAAGCGCTGTTCCAATGCTCAACCCGCAGTGCTCAAGGTGCTTCTATTGTTTTTCCCAGTTGCACACTTACGAAACTGCGGAGCATTATGCTGCTGTCCATGAATTTCCAGCCTTGTGATTGAACAGGTTCAAAAATAGATGGCCATCGTATGTAAAAATGTACTTTAGAGTACTTTGTTACGTAATTTAACAAAAATAAAAAAGTGAAAAAGCAGCAGGTTCAATCCAACTGTTTGTTCTTAGATTGCGAAACTCATAAAGAAGACACGAATCTTTGGCAATGGGCAATTCGAGCATAAACTTTCTATTGTCTCACCTTTACCCTCCAAAGGGGGCTCCACTCAATTTTTCCTCTTCAAGGCTGTGAAGGCATTTACTTTCGTTTTCTAAACTCAGCAGTAGGTTTCTACAATTACGGTCAGACACTCTCCGAGGTATTTTCTGGGGGCTCTTGTTAGGGCTTCTTCGCCTTTTTTATCTGCGTACTGCAGCGTTTTTTAATCGCAGATGCATTTCTTTGGACGTTTGTGTTTTTATTGCTTCATGTCAGGAAATTGTTGCGTTTTTTGGTTGGAAACGAGTTTTGTTTCTCAGCCTTCTTGATGCTTTTTTTCCCACCAATTTTTGTGTGGGATTTCTTTCTTTCTCATTATTTTCTCTGTAGCTTTTGTTCTGCAAAAAGCAGATGGTCTCCTCGCATCTTTGCAAAAGGAAGTTGAGTTTTTGAAAATCTATAATGATGCAATTTCATGTATTGGTAATAAAACTTTTCATTTCAAGTTTTAAATAATATGGTTAGAATATTTGTAAATTTATTTTAAAATCTTTGAAACAGTTAATTTAATCTTGTATGATTTTTTTTTTCTGCAATTGTATCTGAACCTTAAAAAAAGAAATATTGAAAAAAATTTATCGTTATAAAATATCAATCAACAACGACTGGAAGACCTTATTTTAAACAATTTAATATTTTATAAAAGTAATATATCATGAGGTCATATATAAAAGTCGTTTCTTAAGTGCTGTAAGTACAATTTTGGAAAAAGATAATTAAACGGTTTTTCTTTTATTATTTATTGAAAGAATGATACGCCTCTAGCACCGTAATGTATAATACGAGTTTTATAATAGTAAGTAATACACAGTTAGAAATAAATATATATATATATTGTTCCAATGCAGCTGGCAAACACTTAGACAGCTTGGTCTTGGATGCCTTAAGGTAAGCGCTGCATAGACGTTACTCACTTTGCATTACCCAGAGGGCGCGTGTAACTTGAAGATAAGCCACGGACGCGGAGTAAAAATGCCCCCTCAACGCTCTACGATCCTATTAGGACCGGGATCTACGGTTTAAAGTGGATTCCGAACCACTACAAACACCCATGGCACCGCCGGGACTCGAACCCGAAACCTGTGGTACCGAGCGCCAGAGCGCTAGCCACTCGGCCATTCAGGCCCCTAAAAATAAATATACAGTTAGAAATAAAAAAATACATTGCAAAACCGTATGAAAAATTAAAGAATAATAGTAAAATACTACTATTACTACTACTAATAATAATAAAGATAGGCATTACAAATGCAAGAGGTATACTTCTGCATACAAAAAACATTTAGTGGAATTTCTAAACAAAAAAAAAAAGAAATTAAAGAAAAAATTTATAGTAAATTTAAGGCTTTTCAATATAGAACACGTTTCTATCTGTCTGCTCTCTCTCTCGTTTGCTTTTAACATGAAAAAAAAAAAAAAAAAGACATATTCTATGTTTTATATATCTTCAATGCTATCGAACATAGATACATAGATTTGTAGTGTCCAATCCAAATCTCTTCAGATAAAAACCAAAGTTTCAATAACCAGTTGCAAACTATGTAAATTCAAAATTATAGGAAAGCAAAAAATATTTATTGTTCATTATATGAGCGTTATGAAGGAAAAATAATTTATTTCGGGCGGCAGTAAAAATGCTTAAATATAATTTGTTCAGTATTTGTAGGCATTTTTTTATTATTATAGTTATCTTCTTTTCATATTCATAATAACGTTCTCACTATTTCTGATACTTGTTTTAGTTTTGCCAAAATTTTCTATTCTTATATGGTATAAATGTAAAAAGTTTTTAACATCTCATTATTATTTTTTTAAATATAAAACTAACAACATTTTTTATATTATTTGTGTATATTAATTTATAAAATAGAGAAAATAAATATTTCATTTATATATATATATATATATATACCCATACAGGGTGATTATAATTAAAGTCCCACTTTCAAAATTCTGTAAAAAAAAAAGAAATCACTCGTCACAATGAGTTCAAATTTGAACTGAAGATACTTGAAGAAGAGGGAAACGGTATGACATCAAAAAAAAGTTCCACCGATTTTTCCCATTCAATTTGGTATGACCTTGCCGTGGTGGATGGGCTTTCCACTAACAGTGTCTGTTGAATGACTTGGAAGTCATTTTTTCGGTTAGAAAACGGAAACAATCAAGCACATTGAACACTACACTTGCTTTAATGTGCAACTCCTGCCAAATACATTGTCATTTCGATTTAAAATATCACTGGCAGCCGAATTCACTTTCTTTATGCCGCATACAATGTCATCTTTTAAAACACTTTGGTACTTCTTTGGAAGTATCTTCAGTTCAAATTTGAACTCATTGTGTCGAATGATTCTTTTTTTTACAATATTTTGCAAGTGGGATTTTAATTATAATCACCCTGTATATATATATATATATATATATATATATATACATGCATACACACACACACAAAATATATATATATATATATATGACAAATCTATAAAAGGGGAAATGGACAATGGACTTAAATTATGTTTCTAAAAACATAATTAATTTGTTGTATAACAAAGCCAAAACAGCACATTGTACATGATTTTCAAGATCTCCATAGTTTGATCCATAAATAAATAAACTAATTAAGAAAGAGAGACAGAAATAAAATGTTTAGAAAACACAGTTTGTATAATAAAATCTTAATGGCATTCGCTAATCATACATTTCCATGTGCTTTATAGTTAATCGTATTAAAAAAAAATCTCAAAAAACAGAAACAGAAAGAAATTAAATTAGACTTTATACATTGTATTATTTATAAATGTGATATTTATCCACTTCAACTTGCGTTCGCTTGTTAATTTACTCTAATGAAAGAGTTCGTTGACTTTTTATTTGTTCGTCTGCGAACGTCAAAGGCCCTTCACCTTCAATTATTTATTTATACCCTTCTTTCATCTTACCAGTGACAATTTCGTAACGAAGCTAACTAATATTTTGTTAGCAGAAGAAGCAATTAAGAAAAAATCTTATTTTGATTCAAAACATTAATTAGTTTATGCTCCTAGTTAATTGTCTATTGATATCATTGATTAAAATGGTGGCAACAGAGATGCAATGAAGTATTTTAAGATAATGTCTTTTGCCTTGAACTGATTTGTTCCGTTTAAATGGATATTTGTAATTATTTAATTCCTTTAAATGACTGAAAAATTAATTGAAAATTTGTATTCTTATGCAGAATTTTTATTGGTTTAAAATGATTATAAGATTATTTTGAATTTACATTATTTTTTGAAATTATCCAGTATTTTGAGGTTGTACAATGTATTAAACCAGGGGTGGCCAGCCTTGAATATTTTTCCGGTACCTGAGATTTATCACACGTTTACAAAACATATTTATTTTATGATGGCCCAAGTAGTGAAAAGCAATGTATTAAAAAAAAATACGTTATGTGTGCATCCATATATTCAAAAATTAACTGCCGAAATTATAAAAAAAAAAATTAACTTTAATTATACATAATATTCGACAGATATTGCGTGTTTTACTTATGAGTTTGCACTTAAAGTTCGCAGAATAATTAAATTATATTCTGCGAACTCATGATGTTCTATGTTTCACTTTAAGTGATTTCAGTGTAGCAGTAACCATCCCTAGATACGCACCGTTAATTGTTGACAGCAGAGCAAACCAGACTCTTAGTTCAGGTTGTTAGCACTTTTGGTTCAACTTTCACCTGCGAATCTTTTTTTTTTTTCGAAAATGAAATTGGCCAAACACAAAACACGCTCAAACATAACGGACGCTAACCTGCAACACCCATTACGATGTGCAAATACCCAAATTGAGATCGATTTGCAATAACTAAATGAAAGAATGGAGAGACAAATATCGCCCTAGTAAAATAAATATTTTTTGATGATTTCATTTTTTTTCCTTTATATTTATATATTTTTTATGTTTCATTTTTAATGTTATATACTACTTTACAATGTGCTTTTAGTATCATTATTATTATATTATCTATGTTTACATGTAAGAATTATAACTCATTATGTTTCAATTTTTCGCTCCAATAGTGGGTCTAAATCTAATATGGGGATATATAATTATGCGGCCCGGGGAGTTTTGAGGCATTTCCAAAGTGGCCCGCAAGATCATTTGGGTTGGCCACCCCTGTATTAAATGATAACAACCAATCGCATAAGCAGTATTAGCATACTTAATATTTATACATTTCATATTCATTATCTGTTCATTATCATAGATAAACTGTAATTGTGACATGTTGAATATAAAAGTCACCAATCGATATTTTTTTTTAATTAAATGTACTTAAATATTGAACAGACTTGAACATTTTCTAAATTGTCTACTAAAAGGTTTTTATTATTCAATGAAAGATGGGGTAAAGGAGAAAACGAAACTATAGGGTAATATCCTGGAATTTTGACAGTTTTTCTACATAATAAGAACATTTTTACAAGTTAATATGAACACACTAAAAACATTTTTTACTTGTTAATTAGAACACAATAAGAACATATTTACATGTTAATAAGAACGTGTTAATATGAACACAATAATAATATTTTTAATGTTAATTAGAATAAGAACATTTTATGTTATTAAGGACATTTTTATATGTTAATAAGAACATATTTAATAAGAATATTTTTACATATTAATTAGAACATAATAAGAACGTTTTTTCACGTTAATATAAGAACATTTTTACATGCCAATATGAACATAATAAGAAAATTTTTATATGTTAATTAGAATATAATAACATTTTTATATGGTAATTAGAATATAAGAAAATTTTTTTATGTTAATTAGAATATAAGAGCATTTTTATATGTTAATAAGAACATTTTTACATGTTAATAAGATCATAATACGAAAACTTTTACATGTTAATATGCACGTAATAGGAACATATAGGTTTTCTACTATTTTATTGTTTTGCTATGTAAACATATAGATATAAGTTAAGTAAATAATATATAACAAAAAATCTTCATGATCAGGGTGATCCTTTTATAAATTATGGTAAATCTATGTGTGTGTATTCGTCTACTTATGACTCTATGTATCTTGATGTAATAAGTGTCTATCTTGGCATTATTATTCTTGCCATAGACGCTAAATTGTTAAGGGTTATTCTCACAGTCACTCTTATCTTCTTCCAAACCCTATCGCACAAAATTGAACACCGACCTGTAGGCGACAATCGTTAATCAATTTTCACAGCCAAGACCCGACCGGAGATCATGGGTGGACGTGACACAAACATTCTTATCCGTCTAACGATCTTAAAGTTTGACAAGAAACAGCAAACCGTTCGTCTGTTTTACTCATTATTTCTGGTCAGCTTCCGTTCTGCCCTCCCCCTCCACCGCCACTCACCGCTTAACTAACATTCCTGAGAAATTCTTTGAATGTTTCAGAAAGAACGGTCGAGCGAGGACGAGTCACGGCTTTTTTTGATGAAGTTTAAGGTGGCATCGACCCCTTAAAAGATCAGATTTTTTTTTTCTTTTTAAGATCAGTTTTAATACAGAACTTTTTTTTTTAAACTGAAATTTAAAATATCCTTTGTTATCCTGTTTTTTCAATTCCTTCTATTAGCTCACACTCTCCCTATATATATATCTTGTTGAAATTTTCAATCGTTCATAAAATACTTTTTATTCAACCACTCCAGTTCAAATGCATTTTTTTTTATCTTGTAGTGGATGGCACTGGATGTTAATACAGTTTTTTCAAATATTAGTTCAGTAATTAAATTGAATGAATTAATTTTAGTTTTTTTTTAGATTTAAGTTGCGTATATCTACCAATAGACGGCGCCAGAGAAACTTAAAAAAATGAATGAAAATTATTTATGAAGGACTTTTTGCAATATAATGAAAAAAAAAGTATAAATACACTTAATTTTTTTTTTTTATATTACTTGTTTTAAATTTTTTATCAAGTATAAATTTAAAAAATAATTTGGATTACGCATTAGAATTATAGAACTACAATCCTATGATTCACCATCAGAGCTTTCGAGATCACTATACATAACATAACTTATATTATATGGTAATCTAAGACACCATACAATCTAAGTTACGTATTGTAAGTTATAATAACATTTAACAATTTATAAGTATGTATTAAGATCTAACTGCTGTTATCACTTAAAATTGCTGTTAGAATTTTGATCAATGAAAATATGTAGGTCTAGAAAAATATGAAAATATGTCTTCATTAAGACATGGAAATATCGTTGTTAGAATTATGATCGATAAGTTTTTATGCCGCTTTTTTAATTTTTAATTTTTGTCAAGTATAAATTTGGAAAATTTGGATTATGCATTAGAATTATAGAACTATAATTCTTTGATACTCATCAGAACTTTACAGATCACCATACAATACATAATTGCTGTTATCACTTAAAATCGGTGTTAGAATTATGATCAATTAAAATATGTAGATATATGAAGACATGAAAATATGTGTTGTTAGAATTATAATCAATAAGTCTTTATGCTGCTTTTTTAAAAAATTTTGTCAAGTATAAATTTAGAAAATTCTGATTACGCATTAGAATTGTAGAACTATAATACTCTGATTCCTCATCAGAGCTTTCCAGATCACCATACAATACATAATTGCTATTATCACTTATAGTTGTTAGAATTATGATCAATGAAACTATCTAGATCAATGAAGTTATGAAAATATGTGTTGTTAGAATTATGATCAATAAGTTTTTATCTGGTTTTCTTAAAAAAATTTTTGTCAAGCATAAATTTAAAAAAATGGATGAATAGAATTATTGAACTAGAATCCTCTGATTCATCATCAGAGCTTTCCAGGTCACCACACAATACATAACTGCTGTTATCACTTAAAATGATTGTTAGAATTATGATAAAGGAAAAATATGTAGATCAATGAAGATATGAAAATATGCGTTGTCAGAATTATGATCAATAAGTTATTAACCTGTTTTAATTTTTTTATCAAGTATAAATTTAGAAAATTCGTATTGCCCATTAGAATTATCGAACTATAATCTTCTGATTCATCATCAAAGCTTTACAGATCACAACCGCTATTATCACAAAATGTCTTCACTCTTTACTCATTTAAACAAAAAAAAAAAAAAAAAATATCGAAACACAAATGCAAGCAGTCATAAGCAATAAATAACATGCAACTCTTCGAACATATTTTGGGTATGTAAGGACATCGAGTAAATATATAAATATATATATATATAACAACATGCCATAAGACCAGTATTAACATCTGCATCTGAAACATGGTCACTAACAGCAAGAGAAGAGAAAATGTTGGCCATCTTTGAAAGAAAAGTGCTACGAACTATTTTTGGTGGTATCAATGACAATGGAAATTGGCGAAGAAGATACAGTTTTGAACTTTACAAACTTTCTAAAATTTGTTAAACTGAACAGAATGAACGGTCATCTCATGAGAATGGAAGGTGATAGAGCTGCTTTGAGGGTTTATAAAGTAACCCCTTTTGGACAGCGACCAAGTGGAAGACCGAAAAAGAGATGGGTCGACTGTTTAGACAATGATTTTAATGTTATTAGGATCAAAAACTGGAGGTCCACGGCCAAGAGGAGAAAAGCCTGGCTGGATCTTTTAAAGAAGTCTAAGGCCCACAACGGGCTGTCGAGCCAATGATGATGATGATAACAACATGCAATCGCGATAGAATGGCTATTGGATAAAAACGCGATAGAATGTTTTTTAGTTATTTTGTCGAGTATAAATTTAGAAAATTCGGATTACGCATTACAATTATAGAAATATAATCCTCTGATTCATCATCAGAGCTTTCCAGATCACTATACAATTGTTGTTGTGACATATCCTCAGTGTCCTGCAGTGCGGGACGGGCATCCCGTGAGTAGTCTACTCAGAGATGGAGGGAAGGGGGCAGCTTCTGTTCTGATGGAACACCCGTAGGTAGAAGTCTGACTTTTGCTCCGTAACGCTCTTACAGTCATAGGAGGCTTCAAGTAGATTCCGAACCACTACAAACATCCATGGCACCTCCGGGAGTGGAACCCGAAACCTGTGGCACCGAGCGCCAGAGCGCTAGACACTCGGCTATACAATACATAACTGTTATTACCACTTAGAGTGTCTTCACTTTTTACTCACTTTGAAAATAAAATAAAGAAAATTAAATGTAAGCATTTATAAGCAATAACTAACACGCAATTTCTCGAGCATGTTTTGAGTACTGAAATATATGTACGTTAAGGTACTGAAATATATGTAAAACAACATGAAATCGCGATGGAATTGCTAGTAAACAACTATTTTCCAGATTTAAAAATTAAAATTTTGCACGAATTAACTCGTGATTTCCCAAAAGATTTACGAATATATTTGGAATAAAAGTAAAATAATTAAGTCCATTTTAACTTTGACTGTGTCAAGCCCTTTTGGCTAGGCTTTAAATAGAAAACTTATCTTTAATGTTTATCACACATGAGTCAAAAGTCGTGTCTGGGACAGTAACAAAATATCCCTGTAATTCTTTGTCACAGTCGAGGAGTGATTAGAAACCAGTTAAAAATTTATTTTTGCACAAGTTAAGTCATGTTTTTTAAAAAAAAATTGCGAATACACTTGGAATAAAAGTTAAATAATTAAGTCCACTTTAAGTTTGACAGTGTCACGCCTTTAGGCTAAACTTTTGTATAATAAACCTATCTGTAATGTTTATCACACATGAGTCAAAAGTCGTGTCTCTTACAGTAACAAAATATCACTGTGATTTGTCACAGTCGAGAAGTGAAAAGAAACTTGTTTATTAATGACAATAAAAAAAAATATTTTAAAAATATGATCTACATCTCAATAATATCTAATAAATTCATTTATTTAATTTATTAAATTAATATTTAAAAAATCATGTAGTTTTTTTAAGACATTTGTGGTTTGATTGCGCAAACTTCAATGACAGTTTCGTTATTTTATGAAAGAACAGTCTGTTTAATGCCAACTACTTCTACAAATCTCTTTAATTTGTGGTTGCTCCATATATCGGCGACGAGTTTGTTGCGGTAGTCGTGACAACTAGATATCACAGTATTTTTCCCATTGCTAATATCGAATTTTTTTTTTATTTGAACTGAATTTGATTTTATGACTTCACATATTTCTAATTGGCAGGAAATCAGCAATTTTTTTTTCTTTTTCTTAACTTTGAAGAAATAGAAATTGTCTTGAATTCATAAAAATGAATGATTCAAAGATATTTCAAAATATAGAACTGCTTTTTTTTTATAATGATACATTTAAGTAATTAAGGCGTCTAAGATAACTGTTTCTATATCTGTGTTACAACAATTCTTAGACGACATTTGTGAATATGGCAAATAACAGAAATTCTGTATTTAAATAAGGATAATTTTACTAAGAAATATGCGCTGCAATAAGCATCTAATCGCAAAGAATGCATTTTGTTTGGGCTCACTTTTTTTATTATAAATATTATTAGTGCTTAATAAAATAACGAATTTGATTTCAAATATCTCATTAATATTTTTTTTTAGATATTGAAAAAATATCAATTTTCTTCGAATATATATAATGCTAAATTGGTTTGAATTTTAATAAATCTATTATCGTATTATAATAATCGTGATACTTGTTATAATAATCGTAATCGTATATACTATAATATACTCGCATTCGTATATACTGTAATACTTGTTATAATAATCGTATTATAATAACCGTAGTTACTTGTTCGCCATAAATATTTAATTAATTAATCTTTTTATTAGAATAAATAAATTACCCGAAGAATTTATTAATTAAATTACTTGAATGATTTAATAATTAAATCCCTATACTACACTATTTTACAACTATTTCCTTTTGATTAACTTTTCATAATTAAAATATTAATATCATATTTGCTAATATATTTTGATCTTTACTTATATATTTTAATGTAATAATATATCAAATTATATACTAAGAAATATACATTGTAATAGACGCCTAATCTTAAAGAATACGTTTTGTTTAGGCTCGCTTATTTATTGTAAATTTATTTGTGCTTAACAAATTATGAATTTGATTTAAAAATCTTATTAATATTTTGTTTACATATTGAAAAAATATCAGTGTATTTCGAATATTTCTAATGCTATATTTGTTTGTATTAGAATAAATAAATTACCTGAATGATTTAATAATTAAATTATTTAACTGATTTAATAATTAAATCTCTATTAGTAAATTAATTATAGGGATTAATTTTTTTTATTATTATTTAAAATTTTTTACTTCACATTTATCTGTATTTGAATAAATACATTATCATATTATAATAAAATATTTGCTATAAAGATTCAATTAATTCGTCTCTTTATTAGAGTAAATAAATTTCCAGAATGATTTAATAACTAAATTACTTTATTATTAACTAATTATTAATCAATTATTATTATTATTAATTATTATTAACTAAATTACTTACTTATAACTAAATCCCTATTAGTAAATTTATTATAGGGATTTTTTTTTTTTACTTATCTTCTTTTACTTCACTTTTCATAACTAAAACATTAATTTTATTAATATTATATTTTGTGGCCTGATGGCCGAGTTGCTAGCGCTGCGGCGCTCGATGTCACAAGTTTCGGGTTCGACTCCCGTCGGTGCCATGGATGTTTGTAGTGGTTCAGAATCCACTTTAAACCGTAAATCCCAGTCTAATATGACTGCAGAGCGTTGGATGTACGTTTGACATCCACACCCCGTGAAAAGAAAACAACATCTAATGTTTCAACATCTGACAGACCATGGGGCAACATGAGGCGGTTGCGCTACTGAAGATTGGTTTGGTTTGTCGCTGTACGGTCATCTTGTGCACACGAGGGCTAAATAGACCGGGGATCTACAGTTTAAAGGGGATTTCGAAGCACTCACAAACATCCATTGAGCAACTGTTGAATGAGGGGGAGGACAGTTTCACAAACATCCATGCCACCACCAGGATTCGAACACGAAGACTGTGATACCAAAGACCAGAGAGCTAGCCACTTGACCACCAAGCCACTTGCCAAGGAAGACGAAGAAAAATATTGCATTTATTATATTTGATAATATATTTTGGCCACTGCTTATATATTTAAGTATAATTATATATCAAATTATATTTGCTTAACAGGTGTCTTTTGCAAAATAATGTGTGTATACAATATGATATATATAGAGCGACAAACCACACACACTTATATTATTCATAAAGTGAGTAACGTCTGTGCAGTACCTTAGCAATTAAGGCATATACCAAGCTATATAATCTATATAACATTATTTTAAATAAAATATTTGATAATATATTTTTATACTTATATATTTTAGATTAATAATTATATATCAAATATATTTATAACATATCTTATATATATGGTATTGTTTATATGGTATATATATATATGGTATTGTTTTACATTAAGATATATAAGATATTATATCTCGATTTTATACTTAATATTCTTCATAAAGATTAATAAAGTACGTGTACCCCAGACAATTTTTCATTATCCTTAATGAAAAGGGAACATTTCTATTTTCAACTGACACTAAACAGCCAACAAAATGTGTCTTTAGCACAGGAAGAAGTCAATCATAATTTTCTTTTTATGAACTGGTTACAACAGAATGATTATGCCGTCACTGTTCCGTATAACTTCATCAAAGGATGATATTTCGCAACTCTCAATGTACTACTAGGGTGTACAAAAATGATCTTCACAGCGAGGAGAAAGTACTGGGGAATTGGGCAACCAGTCCATGTTGAAACGACGGACTTGCGCACCTTGAATCGTGTAACCCCATGGCCCGAAGTCAACCTGTTATGAGGCCTTTTTGAGGTACCTTTTAACCCACAGTTCTCCTCTATCTCTCATATTCCTAGATCTTCCCTCTCTATCTCTAGCTACTCATCCTTAACACACGCCCATATATTTTTTTTTTTCATTACTGTGATCGGTTTGTTAAATAATTTCGAAATATTTGCAACTTGAGTTCTGCCTGAAGAAATGGTTATATCCACACACATCCGAAAATCAAACCATTTTTTTTATTATCTATTTCGTCGAGTTATTTTTTAGTACACAAGGCTTATGTTTTCAGTTCAATTTGTCATTTTTGTAACTTTTTTTTCTACGTGGTTTGTTTGTTGCCTTTGACATTTTTTTTTTATCTTGGGTCGTTGAACTAGACTACTCGTAGAAAGTATATATTTTGCTAGAATTTTCACTTCTTCAAACGTGATTGAGTTGAAGTAAATAGCTAATAGAATTTCAAAATTGTTTTTTTTTTTTAACGTAGTGTTTTCGTCCTTGTCGGTAAGAGATAGCTTACTTTTAAACTATGTAATTAGTGAAAGCCGTGTGATAATTTTGATCATGTTGATCTGAAATTTTTTCTCACGGTTTTATCATCAATCTATGTAACAATATTACATTAATAATACATAAAAAAAATAGTAAACGTGCATGGAAAAAATAAATAAATTTATGAGTACACACTATTATCTGTCTCCAAGAATCACAGACAAGAAAAAAAAAATTAAATTCCATTGACGTAAGACATTACATTTTGTTTGTTTTTCATTGAACTTGCTTCAGGCTAGAATCGTAATAGTGTTAATGGGGATTAAAAATTTACTAGTTTTAGTGCTAACGATATGTAATAAGTAAAAGAACTATTTATATTCCTTCTGCTAATATTTCTAAAATTGCAAAACATCTAGTAAATTAAATGGACAATTTTATTTTCAATTTAATTTAAATACTTGGGTAAATGTTTAAAAAAACCCATGCTGAGTGTATCTTGAATAAACAAACCTTTATAATTATTTTAATATTTATATTTTAAAAGTATTTAGTAAATAAAATGTTATTATTATTATTTACTAAATACTTTAAATGAAATTAATTAATTAACTGATAATTTTAATAATATGTTATTAATTTTATTTAATTAATAATAAAGTCATGTGATAATTTTGATCATGTTGATCTGAAAAGTTTTCTCACAGTTTTATCATCCATCTATGTAACAATATTACATTAATAATACATAAAAAAATAGTAAACGTGCATGGAAAAAATAAATAAATTTATTAGTACACACTATTATCTGTTTCCAAGAATCACAGACAAGAAAAAAAAAATATTAAATTCCATTGACGTAAGACATTACATTTTGTTTGTTTTTCATTGAACTTGCTCCAGGTTAGAATAATAATAGTGTTAATGGGGATTAAAAATTTATTAGATTTAATACTAACGAGATGCAATAAATAGAAGGAATATTTAGTTTTCTTCTGTTAATATTTTTATAATTGCAAAATATCTAATAAATAAATTACTTGAACAATTTTAACTTAAATTTAATTTAAATATTTAGATAAATTTTTTAAAAAGAATATCTGCTGATTTTATCATGAATAAAAATCTGTATTTCTTCGGCAATATAATTATTTAAATATTTATGTCTTTAAAGTATCTAGTAAATAAAATGCTATTAATTTTATTTACTAAATATTTTTAATTAAATTAGTTGACTAATTAATTAATTAATTATAATAAAATTTTATTAATTTTATTTATTAAGCACTTTAAATAAAGTAAATAAATTAATTAATTGTAATTTTAATAAAATTCTACTAGTTTTATTTACTAAATACTTTAAATAAAATTAATTATATTTTTAATAAAATGTTATTTATTAAATAATAATTTGAATAACATTTAATAAATAAATTTATTAATAATGATAATTTAATTTATTAAAAGTTATTCCTGCACAAATTAAATAAAATAAAATAAATTAATTAATTAATTATAATTTTAAAAAATATTCATTTTTACTAAATACTTTAAATAAAATTAATTGCTTATAATTTCAAGAAAATTTTATTAATTTTATTTACTAAATACATTAAATAAAATTAATTAATTATAATTCTAATAAAATGTTATTAATTTTATTTAATAAATACTTTTAATACATGAATATTAAAATAACTATATTTCTGAAAAAATAAGATTTGTATTCAAGATAAAATCAGCTGAATTTTTTTTTAAATATTTATCTAAGTATTTAAATTAAATTTAAAATAAAATTGTTCAAGTAATTTTATTAAATGTTTTGCAATTCTAGAAATATTAACAAAAGGAATATAAGAATTTCTTCTACTTATTACATGTGTTTAGTATTAAATCCAGTAAATTTTTCAATAAATATTGATTAGTTATTATGAAACAATGGTAAATAATTTTCTCTTTTCAAATAAATTAATTTCATATTGAAATATTGTAATACGTTTTAAGCAATTAAATAAATAAATTACTTTGATAAAATCGATTATAAAGTTGTGTGAGTATTTCAAACAATCATGCCTAAATAACCACTGTAAATAATTTTTATAAAACATATCACATTGGTAACTGATTTTCCCTTTAAAAGAAGGGATTTTCCCTTTTAAAACAGCTCATTTCCGCCTAAAAACTGATTTTCCCTTTTTAAATAGCTAAAGAATATTTAAATCTATGATAAAATAGTTAAGTGGGAATTATAATTAAAGCAGGAATTTCTAAATATATTGAATAAAAAAATATTTGTTGCATTTAAATTTATTTTTTTAAGAACCATATTTATAATTGATAAAAGGCAATCAGTCGCCAGACTATTTAAATGTACGCAATTTCTTAAATTAAAATTGAATTAAAAAAAAAAAGTCACAATGTAAAAAAAAAACCTGCATATTTCAAATTAATCACCTGCCTACAATTTTTAAAATTCAGTTTTTCTGTTTTCTTTATTAAATTTTTCTTAACATCTACGAAATGGAAGTAAATGTTATTCATGCACAAATTAAATAAAAATATTTAAAAAAAAAAACATACAAACTTGGTTTAAGATTATTAATATACGTATCGAACTGTTTTTTATTTTCTGATTACTTTTACATGGGCCGGACAAACTGGAAATTTGATGGATTTAAATATAAACAAATTCAATATTAATACATTTTGATTATTTTGACAGCAACCCGTTCATTTGTGGAGGATCAAGGAGAAAAACCGGAAAACTCCCACCAAGGTAATCCGACGAACAGGACAAGATACTGAACATCACAAACACCATCGCATCTTCCGTTTTCTGAAACTGTGGCTACAACAAAGTCGCCAGCGGATTGAACCTCCGCCCTATACATATATATATATATATATATATAAAATACAAAAGCATTAATTAATTACAAATATTTTTAACACATTAACATTTTTATTTTTTAACACATTTAAAAACATTTTTTTATTTAAAGT
The DNA here is from genome assembly GCA_021605075.1 of Caerostris darwini. NCBI lineage: Eukaryota > Metazoa > Arthropoda > Arachnida > Araneae > Araneidae > Caerostris > Caerostris darwini. The sequence continues at coordinate 387,505 of BPLQ01000173.1, forward strand.
ATTTAAATCTATTTAATAGCTTTATATCGTTGTTGTTGTTTTGGGGAATTTTCCTTATTTAATAATGAAATTCGATCTTCAACATAACCATAATAGCCATCTTTGAAATAAAAAGCTTCCTTCCCAAAAGTAAAAAATATTATGCGTAGGTGGAAAAAAATTATGTCTACCAAAAAAAAAGGAAAAAAGACATAAATTGTTGTTAACATAAAGGATTCTTTTGTTAACATTTCAATTAATTGCCTTTTTTAAAATTCGGATGTTATTCTAAGGTTTGTTTTATGATCCTAATGCAGATTGTGTAGGAATATGTCTTTTTATTATCATTTAACTAATGTTATTTGAAACATTGTAACAAAATTCATGTTTGACTCATTCATAAAGAGGATTCACATAAAAGTTGATATTTATTTTGGTTCCAATAGTTTTATCCACAAATTAACTTTTTTGAAGGTTTTTAAGTATCTGTAATATTGCGATTGATAAGAATTTCAGGTATCATTTTATTTGGTTCACGATCAGCAATAAAAAAAAATTACGCTGAAAAAATCTTGAAGCATTTTTAAATTAGTACTCAAGATTTGGCCAGGTGAACTTAAATAAAACTTTACATTTTACAAGCTACATTTTTGAATTTAAAAGGCATGATTAAAGGAAAGAAATCACATTCTATTCAGTTCAAGAGTAAATTTTAAAATTCGTTTACAATATTCGTCATAAAACCCAACAATCAGCGCATATACTTTAGAATGTTTAATTCAATGATTTTGCATATATAAAAAACACAGAGGTACGTTTATGTAATATTGTTTTCGATGTTATGAACTATTTGGGAAGCTCAATTTCGTCACAGAAGATGTATAAAATTTGTGGCATGTTTATTTTTTAAATGCTTTCAGTGTAACTCCAAAAAAATGAAGACCAATTATTATTTTACCAAAAACTCACTTACATTTATTATTTCCAATTTGTTTTTACATCATGCTTCAAATCAAATCCTCTCCACT
>BPLQ01000174.1:0-18499 GCA_021605075.1 Caerostris darwini
CAGTATAAATATTGAAATCTCGAACTTCAAGAAAATGCTCAAAATGTTTAATGGATAAATATATACCCAAAAGTTCGCGGTCGTAAATGCTGTAATTTTTCTGAGCGTCATTAAGTTTTTTAGAAAAAAATGCAATTGGCTTCCATCCACTTGGTTCTTTTTGTTGAATAACTGATCCAATAGCCCAATCAGATGCATCTGTGAGCAGTGCCAGAGGGCAATCCGAGTTGGGATATGCCATTAACGCTATTTGAGCAACATCTTGTTGGCATTTTTCAAAACTTTGTCTAGTTTCAGCTGTCCATGGTATTTTGCGTCGATCTTCTTTTGTAGATCCTTTCAAAAGGTCATGTAGAGGGGCTTGAGTTTTTGCGGCATTATTTATATAATTACGATAAAAATTTATCATTCCTAAGAAGGAACGTAATTCGTGCATAGTTTCTGGCAATGGATATTCTATGATAGCTTTGATTTTTTGAGGTTGAGGTTGTGAGCCTTCCGCAGATATTTGATAGCCTAAAAAATCTATTGTAGGTACTCCCAAAACTGATTTCAAGGACCAATGCTTTCTTCTATACTGCAATGGATGTCTGGTTTTCATTACGGCGGTGCTCAGTTTTTTAACTTTTCTTTTTTACTGCAGCATGCTTTCATTTTGTAATTTTAATTCCTTTCCTTCTGTATTTTTTTTTTTATCTTTTAATTTTTTTAAAATCAGTTTATTTATTTGTAATTTTTATTCAATTATCTACTTTTTCTATAAATTTAACATTTTTTCACACTGGCAATGGGCTTAGACCAATCGACAAGAACCCTATTTTTTCAAGGACGGAGGTTTATGGTCGCTGCGCGACCAATGCACACCGAAAATCTACAACGAATCAAAGAAAGCCTGTTCAGGGTTTTGAATTTAAAAACTTTTTTTCTGCTTTACGACTAGGGCAATTTATGTCTGTAGCCTTATGAGTTTCGCTACAATTTATACATTTGGGAGTTTGTTCGTTACATGTGTCAACATGATGATTGGAACTGCAGAGTTCACAAGTAAGAGATTTTTTACAATTTGAGGCGGGATGAGAAAAAGAGTGACAATTTCGACATTGACGGGGTTTATCCACAAATAACGAAATTTTTTTGCTGGGTTACCCACAGTCTTATGTGTTCAGGTAATATCGTACCCAAAATTGTAACTAAAACCGGAGAGGTGAAAGTCGGAGTTGCTCTTTTACTTGCAAATCTTTTGAGTTTATGACAGAAACCCTATTTTCTTCTTCCAATTCAAAAGCAAGTTCAGAAAATGGAATGTCTGTCGGGATGTTATGTAATAGGAAACAGGCGGAGATCTTTTCCGGGTAAAGCGATGCATTTACCGGAACTCCCAAATATGGCTAAAAGCAGGGGTCTCCAAACTTTCCAGCCTTAGGGCCATACTGTTTACTCCAGTAAGTACCAAGGGCCAAAACCGTTTTAGTTTTTCTACCATTATTTATAATTTCTAGACTAATCGCCGAGCACGTGCTCTGAGCGAGCATACGTTTGCTAAATTCGCTGGTTCAGTTACTACAATTACTATTGTGTGCATTGATACGACCGTGACACTTGAGGACATTTATTGGTTAAAAGCGGAAATAGGTAGGTATAACTACGGAGGGTAACCGCGGGATGTTCACTAGTCTATAATGTTGGTGGGATTCATTCAAATTAGTTGTTGGTTGTTATTCTGAAGTTAAATTTTCTGCGTATTATGCTTGTCATTAAGCTTTACCTATCAAGTAAATAAAACCGAGTTATTATCTTTCTGTGTTTCTTTATCCAATTTATTACAGCAACAATAAGTTATTCGCTGTCGCGGGCCGGATCGATGACAATAGCGGGCCGGATTAGGCCCACGGGCCGTAGTTTGGAACCCTGGTCTAAAGTAATACCTGTGGTTCTCCTCGGTGTTCGAACAGCTGTCAAAGAGGATTTACAAACCTCTTGCTCTGAATTATTATTTATCTCAACATTGCTCCTTACAAATGACATGCTGGATATAACCGTTCATCATTGCAGCATTTCGAAATCACATATGTCAATTAAATCCAGTTGCAACATGTGCTTATTCCACGAACAAATATTATGTCAACTCTCCTTTAAAATCTTGTTCGCACGATTTATTTAAGAGTAGATCGTGTGAAACCTTCTTTTTGTCAACCTTATACTGGACCTTATAAAATTATTAGCCAGACATATAAAACTGTCACTATCGAACTTGACGGTCGCAAATGCACTGTGCCTCTGGATTAAGTGAAACATGCCTGTTATCAGACAATAATTCATCTAAAAAAAGACTTTAAAAACACAAAAACCATTTCAGATAAGTTGCCAAATGGACAATCTTCTATTAAAATTGTCACGAAATCAGGCAGACATGTTCGATTTCAAAAAAAAAAAAAAAAAAAAAAAAAGTTTCATGCACTACATGTGACATACAAAATGGAATAATTTATTTTGCACTTTATTTATTAGTTAATTTAAGCTAAGTTTAATTTCTTGCCATTCCTTTGGAGTAACTCTCAGTCACTGGAGTGATACTCTGTTGTGAATAAATCCCCAAGCAATTACTTACAGAAATCAACAATACAGATGGCAGTACTGGACGGCATGAAAATAAAGCTTTAGCCAAGGTCAAAGAAAGAAACAAGAAAAATCCATTGTTATGAGTATTATGCTAAATAAAGAAATATTGTCAGTTGGCTTTTTATTGACATAAGAAATCTAAACATCAGGAAGCAAAGACTATACAAAGTTAAATATAATGAGACTAATTTAATGAAGACTATAAAGGAAGTCTATTTTAGAAATTTTCGTTTAGGTAACTATCTAATGAATTGTAAAAATAAAATATTGTTTTATTTAAAAAAATGGTTAAATTATTTTTATAAAAAATTAAATTTTGAAAATGAAAATTTTTTATATTATACATCAATTTATAATTATTGTTTTGTGTTCAAAGCTTTTCTATCTCATTAAGAAATTTATTATATCAAAAATTCGAACTATATTTTGTTGAAAATTTAAATATAATTATTCAATTTATAGAACATATTTAATAGAAAAGTTATCAAGTATAATTCCTACTTTTAAACAAGTTCATAACACCAGAATTTCTTTCTTTGTATACTAAGCAATAAAAGATTCTACAGGGCCTTACTACCTTACTATCCCTATTAATAAATGGGATTATAAGGAAGAGGAAAATGACCTCAATAAAATAAAAAAAATTCCCATGAAACTTTTGTCTCAAAAAAAAAAAATTTTTTTTTTTTTCTTCTATGGAAGACTAGCTTACGGTTGGTATGGCATTCAGTTCAAGAATTTACCAGGAAGGCAATACCCCTTCTAGGAGAGCTATAAAGTTGCTAAATAAATTACAAAATTTTTTCCATAATGCTACCAATCATAGAAGAAATTTCCTATTGAAATCTATAAAAGCAAAACCTGTTCAACTCTGTGTCTAAATCGTACTGTGTGTCCAATACATTACAAATGTTTTTTTTAGTGATATATTTGTATATCATTGGTAAATGAAATCAAGGTCTTGTGTATAAAAAAAATAAATAAATACAGATAAAAAAAATAACTGAAGCCCTTTCATGAATCTCTACTAAGTTGCATAAAGAAGTCGAGTGCCTGAAAACGAAGCGTTCATCTGCTCAATGGTATGTGATGGAAGTAGGAAAGAAAAGTCACGATGAATAGATAATAGTAATCCAATGAATTGAGAGAAAACAAGTACTATAAAATTTTTTTTTTTTAAAGTCAATTCCTACTTTTTCTTCACTCTATTGCAGAAAGTCCTTCATAAATAATTTTCATTCAATTTTTAAGTTTATCTGGAGCCATCTATTGGTAGACACATGCAACTTAAATCTAAAAAAAAAAAAAAAATTAATTAATTAAATTTATTTAAGGAATTAATATTTGAAAAAACTGTATTAACATCAAGTGTCATCCATTACAAGTTAAAAAAAAAAAAAAAAAATGTATTTTAACTTTGAGTGGATCAATAAAAAGTATTTTATGAACGATTGAAAATTTGAACAAAATATATATAGGGAGAGTATGAGCTAATAGAAGGAATTGAAAAAAAAAGAAAGAAAGAAAGAAAAATGTAAATAATCAGTGATGAAAACGTAACATAAAATTTATGACCAGTAAAGAGCGCAGAACAATGGAGCAAAAAGCAGGAAAATATAATTCAAACAACAGGGTGTGTATGTAAAAAAGTAAAATTCTCTGCAATGACCGAAAAACTCAGAAAGAGATAGGGAGAAAAAAACAAAAACAAATTGGAGTGAAGTGAAATAAATTATAACGATCAAAAGGCTGATTAAGAAGCCAAGATCAAATGGGAGAAAGTACGTTGGAGAAGAACGAACTGTTACTGTCAGTTTGTTTGGGTAATAAATTTTACACAGCATAAAAGAGTATGTGTTGAAGTAAAATGTCTGAAAGTCGATAGGAGAAGAAAGGGGAGGAAATAAACCATTGGAATAAAAATGGGAGATGAATGCGAATTAATATTGGAAGAAAGATTGGAAGTTATTGTAAAGTAGAAAAAAAAAATAAATAAGTGAACAGGAAATTATGGTGGTTTGAGGCTTCGATTCCATTTAGAAGTAGAGTAAGGATATTTTTTATATTACATCATGTATTTTTTATTCAATTGCATAAATATAGTTTGTGCCTTGATGAGAGGGTTTTCGTGGGTAACAATAGTATTGAAGAAATTTCTAGAAAGTTTTGTAATATAGTTGTCAATAGAATCAATTTTTAATTCTTGATGAATAGTAGAGCTGCGGACAAACCAGTATGCACCAGTGATGATACGAAGAAGTTTGTTTTCAATAATTTGTACAGATTTTTTTTTAGATTTTTGCAGCTAGAACCCTGATTGCGGCAGCGTAGGTAAGGATAGGCATAAGAACTTGTTTGTAGAGAAGAATTTTGTTTGACAAAGTTAATTTAGAAAATTTGTTGATGAGTGGCAGAGTGAGATAAAAATTTTTCCAACATTTTTCTTTGATTTTTTGAATATGAGGTTTCATGAATCTCAATTTATCATGCAACACATTTTACTGGACGGATACTCGTGGAAGTATATCAATGTTCACTAACCCAATAAATTTATGAAGCAATTTGTCAGAATACTAGAAGAACGGATGTTCTGTCCTTTAGGGTTCCTCTTGTATGTTTGACAATTTTTTGCCCTTGTGCTTTTCGCCAAGTCCCCTCCGAAACAAACAAAATGGCAGCAGCGGTTACAAAATACTGCGGTTTTTGCGATTCCATTTAGCATGGGAAAAAAAAAAAAAAAAAAAAAAAGACTTGGAGAAATCGGAACGCTAAAATGCAGAAACCTCACAAAATCTATCAAATTCTATAGTGGCAGGAATATTACAAAATTTAATAACTCTACAACTTTGTGAAGAATCAATTCTTCAAATACTACAAGAAATATTACTAAATTCAGACAGAGAATGATGATTTAATTAACTTTTATAAACCTTAACTAATGCTTAGACATTATTTTCAGGATATTGAAACAATAACCTGTTTATATTTTGACACTTGTTATGTACACATGTTACACATGTGCATGCACGCTGTTCTATATGGGTAATAGTAGAAATATTTAATTTAATATACTTTCCTTAAACGAGTTCCTTGCATTTTTGAGAACTGCTAAAATTCATCGCAGAAGATATTCCTGTTGTAATAACCAGCCCAGAAATCATAAAAAATGCCTGGATTTTTAATCCATGAAAAAAAACTATCATGTCAAGACATCTGTCAAAAGATCTTGGTAAGTGCACAAGATGAAAAACCCAATACAAGGATATGTTAAACTGCGATTTGGCCTTTTGTCCAATTTTCTGTATTAGTATATTCAAAATTTTAGAAAATTATTAAATTTTTAATAGTGTAAAACCTCCAAATTAAAAATTAACAACTATTGCACACCACACATGTAAAAATCTTTTAATAAACATTTTAGATGAGAAATTTCTAATTATTGTATTTAATGATTTCAGAACTTTTCTCAACAGAAACTAGAGTCAAGCTATTCCTGCAATTAAGTTTTTTCATCGGCCCATTTTCAATAAAAGAGATGAATCAACCTGTTTCATTAGTTAAAGTATTAGAGGAATGGTTAACATTGAGGTGTATACAGTGTTAACATAATAGATAACCTTGTAAATAATAAAACATACTAAATTTTAAAAAACATTTTTATAATATTATATTAATTTATATTTATACAATTATTATTATTAAAAAGCAAACAAATTTTATTGAATTTAATAAACAAAACCATATTAAACTATGAAAACAAATAAATAAAAAAAAAAAAGAAAGTAATTTATTATTTGAAATAAAAATAAATATTCAAAGTTATATATATATATATATATAAGGATGATTGAATTATTAATACCAAAGAAATTGCAGAATTATTTTTTACACGATCCAGAATTCGTAAATATTTTTCAGGAAAGGTTATCTAAAACTTTGTAAATAAATATGCTGCTACTTTTTTTTTTTTTCTTATTAAATAAAGTTTTTGATTTTATATTTAAATTTACGACATTTTTTCCCCCATAAAGCTGAATAATTTCATATACTAAGAATCATTTTTCAATTACTGCTTAATCTTATTATAATTACTTATTTTAATCCACAACATTGTGAAATAATCTACTAGAATGCCATGTTTTTAAAGCAAAAGATCTGACATTAATTCAAATTTATATAAAAGGAAATTATTTTAATAAAATTCCAGTTAACTCATTAAAAAATTCTACAAGAAAAACTTTCAAATTTACATTGATAAGAAGTATGAGTTTAAAAATAAAAAAATATTTCAGTAACTTTAGTACCAAAATAGACATTCTGTTATATATAAGATACATTAAAGTCAATTGTAAAAATGAATAAACATCAGGATAAAAAATATAAAATTGCAGTTTGAATTAATGAATACGAATTAACATAATATTGTGTATTTTTGTTTTTCTTTAGATATATATTTCTTTAATCTTATTTTTTTTTTACTTGAAAGCCAGCCTATGATACTTTCGTTTATTTTTATTATTAAAACTTGATCCTGAGTGTTTTAGTACTAAATGCAATGATTTTATGAATATGAGATATGTAAGCTTCATTTTATAAATGTGTTATGCATAATCAGATTATTTGTGGTTAAATAAAAAAAAAAATTTTTAGTGATTAAAATGCTTCTAATTTAAGAAATGTATACTTAAAATTAGGTTCAAAACTATTTTATTGTAAAAAGTGTCACCTCTTTTATATGAAAGAGCAACATTTTCTATCAATTATTATTATTTAAATATATGAATTATTTGTATTAATAAAGATAAAGCAAGCTTTTTACTCTCATTCATACAATATGATTTGATAATTTACTTTTTATATGAAGATGTTCAACATTGATACACTGAATTTTCCTATTGTGCCCCTTTTTTTTTTTTTATTCGTAATCAACTGGCCAAAATGGATGCATTATCATAATATCTGTATTTGGCAACTCTCCATTTTTATAAATGAATTTTATTTTTATCTACATATATTGAAAGATTTTTATTTGAGTACAGCAGAATGTGAAACAAATGCTCTGATTTTAAAAAATAGCTATAAAAATAAATAAAAGTTAACCATTTGACTAATGGATCCATGTTTTTAAAAGTACTACAATGTATCTTTTTATCAAAAATTTTAAAAAATTAAATTATTCAGTAGTAATGGAATACCTTTTAAAGAAAGCCTTGTATAGAACCTGCCATTCAAATAGACATATAAATAACAGATATCACATACTAGGAAATATAGGTTTAATAAAATTGTTTTTTTATCAAATGACATACATTCTCAAAACTAGTTAAATATTTAAAAAAAACTGTTTTGTGTAATAAATTACAAAATTAGTATGCAGAAACATAAAATATAACATTAGATAACCATAAAATAAGTGTTTTAAAAATTCCTTACAAATGCATTTAGAATAAATTTTTACACTTTAAATCTCGAAAGAAAAATGTATACACATATACAAATATTATAAAGTAAAAGAATAAGGTCTACTGCATCAAAAAATAAATAAAATAATGTCTTTTCACATTTCTTAAAGAACGTGATCTACCACTATCTATTTGTGGATGTGTAAAAAGAAATTATTAAATAAATGCATACAAAACAATTGCCAATTGAAATGAAATTTCAACAAAATAATTCTTTTACACATGAAAATGAGTACTCTCTCCAATAATTTTGACAATTTCAGATTTTTATTGAAACAGTATTTTATTTCGAGACAGGATAGTTCCCCCGTAATTGTGTTGTTTCAATTTCAGAACATTACCGCAGTCATTTGTGAGAAAATTTATGGGAAGTGTCTCGATGATTCCGCGAATATTAACAAAAAATTTATTATTACCTTTTTTTTTCCTTCGAAAAGCATTAACGACTTGTCTCTATTCAATGCCTTGTCTCGACAAAATCAATGAACAAAACACTTCGATTTGAAGGTTTGTGACTTGTTCTTGGTAATGCAGCTTTTTATTACTCAAAGACTGTTAACCTACGAGAGGAAAATAATAATAATAATAAATAAGCAAAGATACAAAATATTCAAATAGTGCGGCATTCACTCAAGGTGTTGCCCGAGCTGTAAAACACGAGATGTTGCCAATAGAAAATGATGAAACTTGTTATTTTACTACTAAGTTGAATAAAGAGGTCGAGTGCCTGAAAGAGAAGCGTTCATCTACTCAATGGTATGTGATGGCAGTAGGAAAGAAAAGTCACGATGAAGAGATAATAGTAATCAAATGAATTGAGAAAAAAAAAGAAAATGCAAATCATCGGTGATGAAAACGTATCATGAAATTTATGATCAGCAAAGCGCACAGAACAATGGAGCAAAAAGCAGAAAAATACTTAAATCGAACAGCAAGGGAGTGTATATAAAAAAGTAAAATCATCTGCTATGTCCGAAGAACTCAAAAAAAGAGATAAGGAGGGAAAAAAAAATTGGAGTGAAGTGAAATAAACTATAACGATCAAAAGGCTCGGAGAAAGTACGCTGGAGAAGAACGAACTGATACTGTCAGTTTGTTTAGGTCAGGGGTCTCCAAACGTTCCAGCCTTAGAGCCATACTGTTTACTCCAGTAAGTACCAAGGGCCAAAACCGTTTCAATTTTTCTGCCATTATCTATAATTTCCAGTTAGTCGTTATGCTTAAGTTAAATTTTTTGCGTATTATGGCTTTACCTAGCAGGTCAATAACAGGGTTATTATCATTCTGTGTTTTTTTATCCAACTTATTACAGCAACAATAAGCTATTCGCTGTCACGGGCCGGATGGATGACACTGGTGGGCCGGATTTGGCCCGCGGGCCGTAGTTTGGAGACCCCTGGTTTAGGTAATAAAACTTACAGATCAAGAAAGAATATGCGTTGAAATAAAATATCTTAAAAACAATGGGGGAAGAAAGCGGAGGAGAGGGGAACGCTGGAATACAAATGGGAGATGAATAAAGAGATTTTAATTTTTGCTTTAAAAATAGTAATAAATTTAATAATAAATCATTAAAATATGATTTTAAATTAATTTTGTGTCGTTTTCAAGGAAACATAGATTCACCGATGCAATCAACCAAAATTATAATATCCAGAAAATTGATTCTTAAAATTTAAAATGCGTTGATTTGCTTCATTCATTTAAAAATACTTTTTTTAAAAATTGCATCGAGGACTGAGTCCTATTGACCGTTTCTCTGTAAGCAGCACAATATAGGCTTCACGGACGAGAGCTGTAAACTCATTTAGCGCTACTCAGAGGGCACGTGTAGCTGGAAGATGTGTTACAGAAGCTGGTACACTACCCTCACAACACTCTACCATCATATTAGACCTGGACCTATGGTTTAAAGTAGATTCCAAACCACTACAAATCTCCATGGCAACGCCAAAACTCGAACCCGAAACAAGTGGTACCCAGCGTTAGAGCACTAGCCCCTCTGTCATGAGGTCCTCATCTATAAATACTTAAAGAATAAAATGATAAAAATGTTGCAATTTTTCATTAACTTCTCTCATCTCTTGTACACCACTGGCCATTCAAATTGCTACAACAGGAAGAAATGCAGATTACAAAATGATATTTATTGGACAAATATAATATACTGGATATAACAAGTGATTAAATGTTCTAGAAATTTAGGTGCATAGATCCTGAGAAATCAGTACTCAGAACAACCACCTCTGGCAGTAATAACAGTATTGATACGCCCGGCCATTGAGTCAGAGATTGGATGGCATGTACAGGTACAAATGCCCATGCATCTTCAACGAGATGCCACAGCTTATCAACCGTAGTGACGAGCCAGTAACTCGGCAACCATGGACCAGACGTTTTCTATTGGCAAGAAATCTTGTGAACGTGCAGGCCAGTGCCACAACCGAACATTTTCCGTATCACAAAAGGTCCGTACAATACCGGCAACATGCGCTAGTGCATTATCCTGTTGAAACGTAGGGTTTCGCAAGGCTCGAATAAAGGTTAGAGTCACGGGTCGTAACATACCAGAAATGTAACACGCATTGTTCAAAGTGCGGCCGATGCGAACAAGAGGTGGCCGAGACGTGTATACAATAGCACCCCATACTATCACACCAGGTGATGGGCCAGTATGACGATGACGAACGCATACTGCCAATGTGCGTTCACCACGATACCGCCAAACACGAATGCGACCATCTTGATGCTGTAAACAGAACCTTGATGCATCTGAAAAAATGACATCTCTCCATTCGTGCGCCCAGGTTCGTCGTTGATCCCACCATTGAAGACGCTCCGGTCTGTGATGCAGCGTCAAGGGTAGCCGCAGCCACGGACTCCGAGCTGAGAGTCCATGCTACTGCAAATGTCGTCGAACTGTTCGTGCAGACACTTGTTGTCTTGCAAACTACCCCAATTCTTGATTCAGGGCCCGTGACGTAGCTGCATGATCCATTAAGGCCTATGCAGTTAACATTCCTGTCTTCTCGGCTGCTAGTGATAAGGGGCCGTTGAGGTCCAGCACGGCGCTCCGTATTACTGTCCTGAAGCCATCGATTCCATATTCTGCTAACAGTCAATGGAACTCGTCCGACACGAGTGGCAATACTGCGATAGGATAAACCGTAATCTCGGTACGCTACAATTGACACGCTACAGAAACTCGGTACGCTACAGAAACTATTCACAACAACAATGGGAACATTCCATTGAGGCACTATCGCTTGCAGACAACACAATTTTTAGACGCACGTCTCTTTTACGCAAACATTACACAAACATTCCTTCCCTCCTTCGTTCAAATGGTCATTCGGCGTATGCCCCGAAGGAGAAAGCGGAACTCTTGGCAGACAGCCTTCGACTGCAATTTGAGACCCACAACGACGTCGAAGGTAAAAGATCTTTCCGACGCACAAACACTGAAGTAGAGACTTTCCTCTCACACAATTTCCTTAAATCGATAGACACAGTTAGCCCGACGGAAGTCTTTGATTATATCAAAGAAATCGAAAATTGCAAACAACAAAGCTCCTGGATTGGACTATATTTCTAATCGCATGTTAAAATCTCTCCCTATTCTTATATTTTAATTATACGGATTAAAATATAAGATTATGGGAGAGATTTAATATGCTAAAAATCTATCTCTATTCTTATTTCATTAATTTCTTCATTGATAAATGTTACTTCCCTAAGAGTTGGAAAACTGCCATAGTCATTTCCATTCCTAAACCAGAATGCAATTTAGCTTATCCTCAAAATTGCCGTCCAATTTCACTGCTTAGCAGTACGAGTAAAATATTCGATTCTTAAAAGCCTGGATCAGCACTGCACTAATAATGATATACTTATTCCGGATAATTAGGATTCCGGAACCAACTCAGTACAAATCACTAGCTCTTACGTGTTCATGAGCTGATCCGTGAAGGTTTAACAATTGGAAATCTACGGGAATATTATTTATGGACGCAGCCAAAGCCTTTGGCAAGATTTGGCATACTGACTTAATATCCAAGTTGATGCGACTTGGTTTTGGGAACATTTAATTCATCTTTTGTACTCCTATCTCTCTGCTCGTAAATTCCGAGTTCTAGTTGAAAATATTATCTCTCATCCCCGTCCATTCCGGAGAGGCGTTCCACAGAGCTCTCTTCTAGGGCCACGTTTTTTTAAATATCCATAAACGATATCCCTAGACCCGCAAAATGTCAGCTAGTGATGTTTTGATGACAACGATTATTAGTCAACACAAAACACCAAACTCCGTCTTTGCTCGGTTGAATAATCATATCAATCAATTCGAAAGTTGGCAGATCACACGGGAAATAAAGTTTAATCCAAATAAAAGTGCGTCCCTCCTGTTTACTCGGAAGCGTAATATTGTTAACTTAAATGATGTCACCATTTTTGGCCAGCTCGTCCCCTGGGTTACTGCATGTACGTACGTAGGGTTGGGTTTAGACTCAAAATTGAACTTTAATTACCATATCTCTAGAGTAGTTGCAAAAGCATCTGCTGCGAGTAAAAAAGTCAAAAGAATAATTTCTCGTAAGAGTGATCTAGTGATCAGACATAAGCTTCTACTCTATAAATCGATTCTTCGACCGATTCTCACTTATGGCTGTCCAGTCTGGGCTTCCACCTCATTGAAAAATCTCCAGAAATTACAAGATTTCCAGAACAGAGGAGGTAGCCAGTATAGTTAATGCTCCATGGTTTTTAGACTGAAACAAATCCATAAAGATCTTGATCTTAATCCAATAATGGATTTCATATTCAAAATTTCAAAACATTTTCATGATAAATGCCCTCAGATTCACAATGAAGCTATTAGCACAATTCCTGTTTACGATCCTGATGTCAGTAGCTCTAGAAAAAGACCTAGAGGTATCTATGATGCGACGTTTGAGTCCTTCCCACGTTTAAAAAGAATTCGTGGGACTCAAAATGACCAAAATAGCTAAATTGCAAATCTGAGGTGTCTATTTGACTTCTTAAATTATCATTTATTGCTGCGATATGCAAAACTAACACAAATACTGGCTATCATAAAAGTTTTTCTCCTAAGTGATATCTAAAATTCTTAAGAAGTTGATGCTTTCATTTCTATTGTATTTATTTTAAAGATTAAATTTCATTTATTTTTATTTTTCTGACCGTCTGCGGGGAAAGGTGTTACAGACTCGTAATTGTACCTGAGTAACTTAAACTTAACTTTTTCTTTCTTTTTATGATTTAACTTAATAGTGTATATTTTCTTTTTTTTTTTTATCTAAATTCCGCTTGTAGCAGATAACCCTCGGATATGTTTATAGGAGTGTCATGACCAGCAGTCTCTGGCATCATTTATTTCCCAAATGGCACACAACTATTACACCTGAGACGACGGCAGAGTGCTCTATGACATCTTTCAGACTACGTCTCACGTACTGTAAAACAACTTGAATGATTCGTTGAAGATATCCCGCGGCCATTTGATTTATCGTTTATGATAAGTTACTTTAACGCCATTTTCCAACAATTCTGTGTTGGATCTCTAGATTATTTTCCTACTAATGATAGTCTTTGTCTATCAGAATCTATGAACTTTTGCCAATTGAACATGTAAGTAAGGACGTCATATCGAGGCAATTAAAAATGTCGTAGGTCTAAAACAACAATTTAGAAATGATTGGCAGGTAGAGGTAATAAATCTTTATCACTCTTGCATAGATGTATGGTACATACAAACATGCATCTTAGCAGTGGAGAATACATCCATTACTAATTTAAACATTCTGAGTGCAAATGTGTCGTATATATTGTTTGGGCTATATCTAAGGGCTTTAGGCATATTTAATTTCAATAAAAACGCTCTAGAATGTGTTGTTTCTTGTTGTTGCAAAAGAATGCTTACAGAACGACATTCTTAATTCTTATCATTCTTCATTCTTATCTACTATAAAATTATGCATCCGTTTGAAAACACAGTACCGCTTTTGATGGAGAAGTTCACGCCTTGCATATTACATTAAAGTAACTGTTGTCCACCCACTATAAGTTTGAAAAAGTAGCATTATTGTCCAACTCCTAGGCTGCAATTCAATCAATTAGCATAATGCGGAGCACTTGTTCGAATGAAATACTAAACTTCCGGGAGCTGACTGGACTTGTAGTTCAGAAGAACAAAAGGATAGCTCTCCAGTGGATACCTAGCTACTGTGGTGTCTACGGTAACGAGCTGGCTGATTTCCTTGCTCGAAAATGCACTAAATTGTTTCAACCAAATTATTCTTCAATGTCGTACTATTCTGAAAAACTATATATTAAAAAATATTATGAACATGAGACCTTTTCAAAGCTACGGGAGGGAATAAAGAGTACGAATTGGAGTGAGACAGAGCCAATACTAGATACAATACCAGACAATCCTCGTCGAAGCCAGGCAAGCTCTTTTCAGATTTATAACAGGACATGACTGTCTGAGTGAACATTTATATCATATAGGTGTATATGACCATGCGGCTTGAAAGAACCTATGAATAGAGAACACTTGCAAGCCTCCACAGCACTGACTCCGAGATTACAAGATATTGGCGTGCATACTAGGCAATGACTTCGATCTTTACTGTGTCTTGATGGTTTTTTTTTTTTTTTCCCGGTATTTTCTTAAATGTAAGTACTCTCCGCTGCTAGAAATATTAAAAGAAATCTACTATAATTTCTTTGAACTAAAGTTTATATGATCACTAAAGTATATTTTTTAGAATTATTCTATAATAATTCAAAATATGACGATTTTTATTAATTTTAACTCACTAAAAGTGATATCGCAGGAAGCAATAGAAGCATAAGAGTTAGAAATATCTTGGTCTGCAAATACAGATATTTAAAAGTTTAGTTTAGTTAATTTAGTTTAAATATTGCACATTTAAGGGGTTACACTCCCTTAACCCCTCAAATTATTACATACTAAAAAAATTATTTCATTTTAAATTCTAATATTAAATACTTATGGGGAAGCAACTCCCGGAGTTCCTCAATTTATAACATGAATTACAGACTTGTTAAAATAATTACAGAAACATTATCTTATTAAAAATATTTTTAATAAATGTTTAAAAGCAATTTACACAGCATTTATTTAAAAAAATTTCTTCATTTTGTTTTCTCCAATTTTTCTTTACCTAACTTAGAAAAAAAAAATTGAATTTTGATACCTATAGATCGAAATACTTGACTGTAAAATAATTTTAAATTTATAATATTTAAATCAAATTAAAATTACGTGCGGATTCTTCCAAATCGAAGTCGTCGCCAAAAATCAAGAGGGTCTTCTCCGACATCAATGTCCGAGAATTCATCAATTTCTCCATCAAACAAAGTAAAAGAGAGAGTAGTAAGTAGAGAGTGCAGAACGGCGCTGCGAAGATTTATGCTAACTACACATTAGAATACGAGGCTCAAAGATATTCATCATGCACGCACACCCAAAAAGATAGATTAGAGAAAAACTCGTTTAGTTTTCAAACTACATTGCGCGACAGTCCATACTCAATAAGACTGTGATCTAGAAGCCTTAACTCAAAATAAGGATGAATTTTCTAGATCTGCAACAATTGTAATTTGACACGAAATTATCTGTTATCAAACGAATGATGAATGAAAAAGAAAATGAAATTCAAGATTTTTTTCTTCTCCTCCTAGATCAAGGTTATCTTTAAAAAAAATCTTAGTGAATTTTTAAATCCTGGCTAAGAACTATTTTTTCTCAGTCTTATCATAGATCTGACATTGAATCAGGACGGATAGTTATATAATTTTAAAAGATTCTATATTAATACGGAGATCCTTTGCCGCTAGCGGCCGCAAGCTTCTTCATAGCTAGATGTTGAAACATAGCGGTGGTCTCATGCCCTTTGACTTAATAAGAAAAAGAGATAATTAAATGCCCTTTGACTTAATAAGAAAAAGAGATAATTAAATGCCCTTTGAGTTAATAAGAAAAAGAAATAATTAAATGCTCTTTTTTTTAAAAAAAAGAAAAGAATTATTTGTTTATTAAAACTATAAAATGAAAAAGAACAAACATTTCAAAAGTGTAGATGTTGATGAAATCAGTTGCATGTAATCAAAAAATGAAACAGAATGAGCAAAGGTCAAATTAGGATAAAAGCGAACAGACAGTTGTAGATAATAGCTCAGTCAGAGCAAAGAATAAAAAATAAGAAGCGTCAGAATAAAGAATTAATTTAAAATATTTAGAACAGTGAGAGGTCTTTTGCTGTGTTTGTGGGAAGAAATATCATAATCGTAATTTTGTAGGATATTTAAAACAGGGCTATTGATTTTTTGCATATCATTATAGAATTTAGTAGAAATTGTTTGAACAAATTGTCTTGAACTTGGAATCGAGAGAGCGCGTCTAGTATCGTCATTACGAAAGTGCTAGGGTGAATTCGTTAACTTTCTAAGAGTTTTGTTCTCAAGCCTTTGAATAATTTCAAAATTAGTACGTGCAACAAAACCCCAAACTGGGCTTGCATAAGCTAATACTGGACGAAGATAAGAGAGGTATATTAGAATTTTGAGATTAAGAGGTAAAGCAGAGTTTCTATTGTTTAAAGGATAGAGAATTCTAAATTAAGTATTGAATTTACACTCATGTCCATAAATTAAGGATAATGAAGATCAGGCAAAGAAAGAGACAGAAGCAAAACAAATTTGACTTATTTGTAAAGTCTATTTATTAAACAAAAGGTAAAGAGCAAAAACGATGCTATATGTTTGACATAATTAATAAAAATTGTGATTTTTACTCCCTGGAGCAAATTTCAAAAAAGAATCATTTTACAAAAAAACAGTATAACATGGTTAGTATGATGGTTAATATGGAGTATGTCGCCCGGACGATGCAATACAGGCCTTACAACGCCTAGGCATGCTGAATATCAAATTATCAATCTGATCATGTGGAATATTACACCACTCATCAAGCAATGCCCTCCGAAGTTCCGGTTGACAGGTGGGAGGTAGTTGACGGGCTGCAATTCGTCGGCCAAGCATATCCCACACATGCTCTATTGGATTCAAGCCCGGTGAGTATGCTGGCCAAACCATACGAGTGATATCCTCCAATTGAAGGCATTCGTCTGCAATGTTTGCACGGTGAGGACTGGCGTTGTCATCCATAAACAGAAATTCAGCACCCGTGGCAACGTACATGTTGTTCCAGAATGACATCCCGATAGATGTGGCCTGTCATCGTTGAATATGCAGGTCAATTCTGGAACCAAGAATAATTCCTCCCCAAACGAGCCATCATGCACCACCGTAACGGTGTCGTTCAATGGTGTTCTCTTGGTGGTAACAGGTTCCTGGCGCTCTCCATATGAAAGTCTGGCGTCCGTCTTAGACTGCAAACTAAACCTGGACTCGTCGGAAAACATCACACCAGACCACTGTTGCGGTATCCACAATGCATGCTCTCTACTTCAGGTTAATCGCAGGCGACAATGAGTTGCAGTAAGTGGAACACATCTGACAGGCCTACGACCATATAGACCAATGTGCCGTAAGCGTCTGTACACGGTTTGCCTTGAAACTGTCGTACCGGTAGCTGAAGAGAGCTGACGAGATAGGTCTGATGATGTGCTCCGTCTGTTTCTTTTGGCAGTAATTGCTAAATACCGGTCCTCATTCGGCGTTGTAACTCGAGGGCGACCTGTGCTGTAACATCTACTCATATTACCATCATCTTGGACTCGTTGCCAAAGCCTGGGCGATTCCAAGTTCCTCGGATACTTCTAGCTGGGTACGTCCACATTCCAGTCGTCCGATAATTCTACCACGTAAAAAATCATCCAAATGCTTCCTTTGTGCCATAACTATGCGCTTATTGCATTGAAAGGCTTTTAAAGCGCTTGTGAACAATTTTACTTCTTTGCCACCATTCCTTATATACCCCTCTCTTACACTCTCGTCATTGTGACGTACTATTCGCGCCACCTGGTGGTTTCCTGTAATTTGCATATTCTTCTTCAAGATGTGTGTGATAATTCTACAGGTGAAATTTTTATTTTAGAGTTCAATTTCTGTGTGATTCTGAATTATCCTTAATTTATCGACATGAGTGTATTTCTAAGGTTGTAGATATGCGATCTGTAGTTAAGTTTACTATCTAGAATAATTTCTATGTTCTTTAGACCAGGTGATATAATTATTATATATTTTAATATTGGGGGGGGCGTAATAATTGTAGCAGAAAACTCCATCAACCAATTAATTGCGACTATCTCTATGACGTCATTATTGTTTATGTATATTTATTTCTCCTCTGCTTGAATACTCCGCCCCGATTTGGAAGTCTTCTAAAATGGACTCTGTTGAACACTGAG
>BPLQ01000176.1:0-141247 GCA_021605075.1 Caerostris darwini
AATTTTGATTTATTGTTAACGGTAGCAGAAAGTATTTTCTCCTGTTCCTTTTTCTCATCCTAGGAGGCTTTGCATAGGTTTTTTTTTTTTGTGTTGATCTTACAAATGTCTTTTAAATTCTATTTCTTTTAGCGAATCAGAAAGAGATCAACCTTTCTTATGATGCATCATTTATAATGTATTCAGTTGAAGGAGCAAAAAATTTCCGCTTGACACGTATATAATGTTTTTATGCAAATTCTCTGCTATTTGTTAAAATAAAATGAATTGCTTTCTTTTTGGTAAGATAAACTTTTACTTTTACTTTGAATTAATTGAATATTAAGTATAGTATTTTTTTCTGTAGCAACTTAATTATTTATTAATAATCTTAATTTTAATTAATATATTAATTTAATAATATAATTTAAATTTCATATTTATTGAAAACATATAAATAGCATTTTCTAAAATGTAACTATATTTAAATTCATGATATTTACATTTACAGAAATGTAATTTTAATTTTAAAAACAAATTAAATATTTTTAAACTAAATAATTATTATATAAGAAGCAAAATTTCAACACATTTTTCTTTATTTTTATACAACCTTTTCTGTAAATATAATAACATACGTCATTTAATATTTATAGTAAAAATTGCAAGTTTTAATTTTATTATAAAGTATTTTTTCAGGACTCTTGTTTTTAAAACAAATTTTAATGTAACTAAAGTATCGTTTGCGGTTACACATAAAGATATCTTTCGAATACAGCATATTTCCTGTTTTAAAACCCAATTGCCTGAGATTTAAGTTGAAAAAATTAATTTTCAGATATAATTAACCAAAAAGTCTTAAACCACTGGAGGGCAGTAAATAACGATAGATCTTTACAACTGCTACGTAACTACTTCAAGCAATAATTTAGCCAAATTAGAACCACGGGCGTACTTATTATGATAATGCAATGATTCTGAAACATTTTTATACTCTGGTTTACTTTGGAGGGTATTACTTAATATTAGTTTGCTTTATAGAAAATAATAAATAGCCATCAGAATAATAACTTAAAATCAGAGTATATTTGGACAATTTTGTCTGAGGCAATGATTGAAGGGTTTCGACAGCAGTCTGGTCAACTGTCTTGGACAAAGCTCTTATCCTGATAGAAACTCAAAGTAGATTGTTGAGTGATAGTTTCTATCTCGATAAGGCAATAGCATTGTTTAGGGCGTATCCCCTATGGCGGGTAATGGACAGCGAATTATGAAATTTCGCGGGCACAGCGGATCTCTAACGAAAAAAAAAAGAAATTATTGGTGAGTGTTATTCTTCTGGGCAGAATATAAATCAAGACAAGATGACAAATTACACGACTTAACGCTGAATCGAAACTGTCAGTGAATTTACCGACACTTCATCAGCTGAACTATCTTTCATTGAAAGAATTCTTGTTCGAATTCTTGGAGAAGAATGACAGGATATCGATACCTTTGCTCTAATTTATGGATAGAAATAAACATCAATCCCCCTGTTTGGAGGGGTTTACGGTTTTAATATATATTTTTTTCTTTAGAATATTTCCTTATTATTATTTTTCTCCTAGACCGTGGGGTCTCCTTCTACCCCTTTCTCGCTAGATGAGTACGATGAGACAGAAAAAAAAATTGCCAACAAAACATGAAGAGTAGAATAGATGTATTAATCTTCATTTGAGTAGAAGGAGAAGAAAATTTTTTATTTATTGTGAACGGTAACGGGGAATATTTTATCCTGTCCCTTTTCGGATCCTAGGAGGCTTTGCATAGGTTTTTTTTTTTTTTTTTTTTGGGGTTGATCTTACAAATGTCTTTTAAATTCTATTTCTTTTAGCGAATCAGAAAGAGATCAACTCTCTTATTCCGCATCAGTTTATTTGATATTCAATTGAAGGGGCAAATATTTTCCGCTTTTCACGCATATAATGATTTTATGCAAATTATCTGCTATTTGTTAAAATAAAACGAAAATCTTTTTTTTTTATGGTAAAAGAAACTTTTACTTTTGCCTTGAATTAATGGAATATCTTCCACCTTTCGTTGTTAAAGCACAGCATTTTGTTAAATATAAAGATAGCATTCTTTTAAAAAAATATTATTAAACTTAATATAAATTAAGTTATAATAATATAAATTCATATTTATTGAAAACATAAAAATAACATTTTCATGAAAGTAAATATCATTAAATTAAGAATATTTACATTTAAGGAAATATAAATGTAAGTTTAAACAAAATTAGAGTTATTTTAGACTAAGGTATTATTTACATAAGAATAACTTTTTAAAAGATTTTTATTTATATTTATACAAAACTTTACGTATTTAATAATAGCAAAATACGCCATTTACTATGTATAGTAAAATTTGCATGTTTTGAATTATTATAAAATATTTTTAATGAATCTTGTTTACAAAAAAAAATTTAATGTAATTGTATCTTTATTAAAGTATAGTTTGCGATGACACAAAAAGGTAACTCTGGAATACAACATATTTACTGGTTTAAACCCCAATTACCTCAGGTTTAAGTTAAAAATTGTATTTTTCAGATCTAATTAACCAAAAAATCCTAAACCACTGGCGGGCATTAAATAACGAGAGCTTTTTACAACTGCTATGTAACCCCTTCAAGCAATATTTTAGCCAAATTAGAACCACCGGCGCACTTATTATGGTAATGAAATCGTCAGTGATTCCGAAACATTTTTATACTCCGCCTTACGTTGAAGGGTATTACTTAATAATAGTTTACTTTATAGAATAAAAATTAATATATAACTATCAGAATAATAACTTTAAGTCAGATTGTATTTGGACAATTTTGGCTGGGGCAATGATTGAAGGGGTTCGACAGCAGTAAACTATCTTGCACAAAGCTTTTATCCTGATAGAAACACAAGGTAGAATGTTAAGTGAAAGTTTCTATCTCGCTAAGGCAATAGCATTGCTTAGGGCGTATCCACTGTGTCGGGTAATTGACAATCAATCATGAAATTTCGACGGCACGGCGGTTTGCTAAGGGAAAAAATAAATTTTGGTGAGTGTTACTCTTCTGAGTAGAAAATAAATCAAGACTAGATGACAAATTACGCGATTTAACGCTGAATAGAAACTGTTAGAGAATTTACCGACACTTGATCAGCTGCAACTATCTTTCATTGAAAGAATTCTCGTTCGATTTCTTTTAGAAGAATGGCAGGATATTGATGCCTTTTTGCTCTTTTTTCTGGATAGAAATAAACCTCAATCCCATGTTTGGAGGGGTTTCCGGGTTTAATATATATTTTTTTCTAAGAATATTTCCTTATTATTTTTTACCCCTAGACCGTGGGGTGTCCTTCTACCCCTTTCTCGCGAGATGAGTAGGGTGAGAAATAAATAAAAAGAAAAGAAAAATTTCCAACAAAACAGGAAGAGTAGAATAGATGTATTAATCTTCATTTGTGTAGAAGGCGAAGAAAAATTTTGATTTATTGTGGACGGTAGTAGGGAGTATTTTCTCCTGTCCCTTTTTCTCATCCTAGGACGCTTTGCATATATATATATATATATATATATTATTGTGTTGATCTTGCAAATGTCTTTTAAATTCTATTTCTTTTAGCGAATCAGCAAGAGATTAACCTTTCTCATGATGCATCAGTTAGTAATGTATTCAGTTGAAGGAACAAAAATTTTCCGCTGGTCATGTATATAATGCTTTTATGCAAATCATCCGCTATTTGTTAAAATAAAACGAAATGTTTTTTTTATGCTAAAAGAAAGTTTTATTGAATATTTTCCTGTTTCCGTTGGTGAAAGATAGCATTTTTAGAAACTTAAATATTTAATATAATAATTTATATTAAGAATATTAATAATTTAATACTATTCATACTTCTGTTTCTATTAGAAATTTAAATCTCCTTAATCTCTATCTATATACCAATCAATATTAATGTAACTTTGATACTAAAGTTTATAATTTTCCATATTTTTTAAAGATAAAAAAAAAACTTCAAAGAATTGTCATCTTAGAAATGCCTTTTAAATTCTACTTCTTTCAAAGAAGAAGTATATAAACTTTTCGTATGAATCAGTTAGGAATGTGTTGAGTTTGGAAGAGCAAAAGTTTTTTCCGGTTTTCAATTAAATATTTTCATGTATATTATCTCCTATTTATTTAAATAAAAAGTTCTTATGATAAAAAAAATTTCTTTTTGTTTTGAATTAATTGAATAATTAGTCTAATCAGCTAAAAGTGTGCATAAACGCACCCTAGAGCAACAAACAAAAGCAGCCAAATCAAAAACAATAAATGCAGTAGTAATTTGTAATTTAATGTAATTTCGAGTTTTGCATTTTGCAACTATGATAATATTTTAAATTATTAAAATTATTATTATTTGTTTATTATAATTACCATTGAATATTTATAATAATAAAATTTTATAATATAAGACTATTAAACGTTTGATCTGTTTTAAGAATTTTGATATCTTTTACCACTAAAAGTCATTGTAAAGTTAACTCTGCCATTCTGAATAATGAAGAAGAATCTTTGAGAAATATGGATTAATGAATGAGATACAAAATGACATATTGGAAAAGTTATTATAAAATGGCTCCAAATTAACATATCGCTTAATTATTCCAATATTGCTTAATTTGCTAGAAACGTGATCCTTCATGAACTTTCATTTTTATAATAGAGACGAATTTGTCAAACATCTAATTTTATAATAGAGTATTTGTGCATTAAAAGCATATAATTACGATGAAAAACAAATTATTTATGCAACAACTATTTTTGTCACATTTTTCCCGATAATAATGCAGGATATATATTGCAGTTTATGGATGTAAATTTAAGTAGAATTTCTTCCAAGTGAGTTAACCTTGGTAAATTTTTTTTTCCCTTTAGTTTTGTTTTTATATTTTTTTTTTGCCAACAGCTATGCAATTAAGGATAACACAAAATAAGCAATATACAATTACTAACAGGATATTTAAGTAATTTACAACTAAAAAACTATATTACTATAACTGTTTGATCAGTTACGACAACTACATATTCCTCCCTACTTATAGTCCAATTGATAAGAAAAATGAAAAAAAAGCTAAGATTCAAATCCATTAATGACTTGCTTTACCTTCGTAAAACTCTACGCGGATGACTTAATGATGCATGCTCCTTTGGGGCTATTTCACAGATGATTAAACTTGGTTCATTGGAAATAATTTTGGAAGGAAATTTAAGGAGTTGAGTAATTTAAAAAAAGGAAGTCAACAGTACGCAGTCTTCCTAGGTGGTCATCCCCGCAACTGGGCTGATAATGTAATACCGATAATCCTTATCATGTAGCTGTAAGGTAATGCTGATAATCATTATCCAGTAGCTGTAAAAGTATAAGGATTATCAGCATTACATTAAAAATTGTGTTATTGTTACTAAATTGTGTTATTTTTTTAATGCTAATAATCTTTATCCTGTAGCTGTAATGTAATACTGATAATCATTATCCTTATTAAGTAATGCTGATAATCATTATCATGATTCTGTTAATGCTTAACGTCAGTAATCGGACAAAACTGATGTTTTCAACATGTTATGTCCATAGTCATGTAGCTTATTGTATTTATCGATTATGAGATTGTTGAGATCTCTCATCGACAAACAAATTGACTGATGGGTGTTTTCCATCTTTGTCCATTTGGCACTGAACTGGGGAAGGGTTTACTCGAAACATCTGCTTGTGATATAGTTTATATGTCATATGCTTCAGTTATTTTCTAAATTGTGTATTCATAACTTTATAAAAGTTTAAAAATAAGGTTAACCATTAATATTCAGTTAGTCTCACATAAATATTGAACACTTTCAAAAGTTTCCATCTTTAATACTTCTAAATTTGCATTTTATATAAATAAATTATAAAACAAGTATGTAAACAGGAAGCAAAAATAAATGAAATAAGCTCTAATTATAGAGTGTTAAGAAAATGACTGCCCTATGTACATCCCCCCCCCGTCCTTTAATTAAATGATATTTAAACTAAAAGTTATTTGATAGAAAAGAGTCAATTATTTTATTAATATTGAAATTTATAATTAGTCATATTGAGAACTTTATTAATAATTTTAAATTAGTTTGACTGTATTACACAATTAATTAAAGTACAATACATAGATTAACTACCATAGACTTAAGTTAGAAGAATATTTTAATAATTTTCTTTTATTCTTATGTATGTTTGATAGTTCATTAATTTCAATAAAATGAGTTATGTAACTTCTTCGTTAATCATAAAATTTCTTTATTTATAAGTATGTAAGTTGTCTGCATTTATTTCACTTAAGGTTTCTTTTCAAACTAGATTACAATGTACTATTGTTTTGATATCTTACAAGACTTTTACAGTTGATTAAAAAGATGTATTATGAAATGGGTGTATACTACAAGTTTTTATGCTGTCTAGACAATTCTTTAGAGTATACAAAGCCATCATTTTAATTAATAATGGTGCAGAGTTGCTACATAAATTACATTTAAATATCACATCAAGTCAAATGAATTTCTTAAGTTATTCCTCTTTATTTCTAATTAACAAAAATTAAAAAAAAAAACTGTCATTAAATTCGTTACAAAATTTCACAAATGGCAAATAGCATTTCATACTGACTACTGATAACAAATAAAATCATGGATACATGTAATAATTTAAATTAAATAAATATAATTAATTAATAAATTAATCTTTTTATTCTATATTATGAAATCTTTATAGAGTTCTATATTTATGTTGCATATTTAGATAAAAATATTATTTTTGTACAGTGGTTAATTGTCTATCACAAGTTCTATATGTATTGGCGATATTATTGAAAAAACATAATTGGATATCTTTACCATATGAAATAATTTTAATTAAATCAAAAGTATTATACCTTCACTGTTCCTTAAATATAATAATAGAAATCTAGTTATACTGTTCTAATAATTTTTGTCGATATATATTTCTTATTAGAGTTGCTTCATAAATTACATTTAAATATCATATCAAGTCAATGAATTCCTTCAGTTATTCATTTTTTGACCTAATTAACAAAAAATTTAAAAAAACAGTCATTAAATTCGTTACAAAATTTCACAAATGGCAAATATCAATTCTTACAGATGACAAATTACAAATGAAGTGATGTATCAATGTACTAAATTAAAGTAATAAAGTTAAATTAATTAATTTGTTCACTGCATATTAAGCTATCCTTGTAGAATTCTAAATGTGTGTTACCAATGTAGATATAAAAATTTTTTTTCAGAAGTTTTATATTTATTAGAGACTTTAGCGTCGAAAACATAATTGTATAGCATTACCATAAGAATGATTTTAATTAAATCAAAATATTATACCGTTATTATTCTTTGAATACAATAATGATAGAAATTTGTAATACTGTTCAAATAATTTTTGTTATAACGTATCTCTTATTATTAGTGGAATTATAATCCTTTTACCTATATACCCATCTAATTTCCTTAGCACAAAAATATTCTGTCGTCTCTTGTTAATATTTTTCATCGATAACTATCATAGTAGAGTTAAATATCTTAAAAACATCATTTATTCTATTTTGCTTGTATATAAAGATTATTTAGTTTGAAATATTATAATTAACTTCTTCAGTTAATCATTTTTAATGAAATATGACAATAATTAGTTACAAGTATTTATTTTTTATCATTGCGAAACATTAGAATTCTTTTATTTTTCAACAATCGAAGTCGAAGAAACGTTTTGCTGTTTTTAGGAATTTCTTTTCCATCTGTGCATTTTCAAAACGCTTTTCCTTAATTATTAAAAAATATTTAAATTTGACATTCTATATTAGCAATCAAGTAAAAAAAACACACTTGATTAAATGTATTCGTGACAGGTATAAGAATTTTTAAAAATATTATAAAATTTAAAAATATTTTTCTTTTTTTAAACTTTTAAAAATTTATTAAATTTCAGATAATTAGTAATAAAATTTCAGATAATTAGTAATAAAATTTCAGATAATTAGTACATTATAGACTAATTATTATCAATATTTTACAATAATTAGTACTCTGACTGAAATGAAATTATTTTTAAGAATACTAATGATTTGTAATTTTGAAATTCATACTCACTAAAGGGTACTGCTCATCAAAAAAACTATTTTATATCATTTGTTAATTATTCATTTTATTGATATGATTTATTTATTTTAATTGTAGGAAATATATATAACCCACTTTAAACATAACCCAAATCCAATCATTGTATAATTATTATATTTTAAAGAAAAATTTAACGATAATAACGAGAATATTTTGAAAACACTGATGTAAATTATAGGAATATATTTGTCTATTTTTGTTTCGTTCTAGAATAGAATTATAACTAAGTCTAACAAAAAATTTTCTAAAAATAAAATGAGATTTTTTTGGCATATAGTTTTAAAAATATTCAGGAGCAACATTTTTTTTTTTTCAATTTTCAGTGGTGAATTAAAAAATTATAAATATATTATTTGATTCTAGATTTTCATTAGTAAAATCCAAAGTTTCATGTAAATAGAAAACAAATGTCCTTCTAAACTACAAAATTTTAAAAAATAATTAAAAATACATCATCTGAAGAAAGATACAACCATTTTATTTGATGCATAATTTTATGAAAGGAAATTGAAGTGGAAGTTATAAATTGAACAAAATTTGTTTATACATTACTACATTATTGAAATATTTTGGCCACATTATTGAAACAAAAGCATTTATAGTATCAATAATAATATATAATATAAAATAAATATAAAAATTTTCAGAGAAGTAAAATAATGGATTGAAATGAATAAAATTAATGTTTTGGAAAATAAATCAATTCTGAAAAAATTCAGTTTTTCAATTTCATTCTACGTAACAGATTCTTGTGTTGGTTGTGTTGCTGAAAAACTGCTAAGCAAGTCAAAAGTGAAATAATTGCTTTCTAAATTTACTAATAAACTGGAAAATATTAAGAATATCAACAATAATTTGATACTTAAAATCTTTTTCGTGGTAACAAGTAATTCAATGTCCCTTTGTAAGTTACGCGAATGGAATGAATTCTGTGAAGAATTTCAAAGAGGCTGCCCATATTTAAGATTCATTTGGGAAAACTACAAAAGACAATTCAACCTTCAAGGTGAGGCATCCTTCACAAACGTCAGGAAGTCGATGAGTTTATCAAAATAATAGCTGTAGCTCACGCCACAATGAAACTGAACGTTATGCATACTACCTTTCACAAACTATCGCTTGACCACGAGGGGCGAATAGAGTTTCTAAATTTACTTGTAAATTATTCCTCAAAATATATAAAAATATTCTTAATAATTAAATAAATATCCACATACGTATATTTAAATAATTAAATAAATATATACAGTTTATCTTTGTTCAGATTATAATTTTTAATCTTTGAATGGGCATGTATGTAATTAAAGTAACGTAAATATTTTTTGGTTGTAAAACACTAAAACGAATAATCACAAATATTTAACTGTTGATATTAACTAAAAGATTGAGATTTTTTCAAAGGCAGCTGAAAAAGAGCCAGATAGAATTATTCTTAAAATAATATCGGTTAGCTTGTGAGTTCCAGATATGTGCAATGTCTAATTAAATAAATGAAAGAATGAATGTACAAAAAATATATTGATATTTTTTTTTTTACATAGTTGATAGTTTTTCTGATATTCGTGAAATAGGAATAAGCATGAAGGAATTTAAAACAATCAGAATTCAGTTATTTATTTATGCACCATAAATATAATCCTCAATAAATTAAATTAATAGTTATCTTGTTTTAAATTTTTTATCGAATTTTATTTAAAATGTAAAATATTTTTGGTTAAAATGAGACTCATACGAAATTCTGTTTAACGCGAAACAAAAATATTTACTTGTATAAAATGTCCCTTACAAATAAAGTTGAAATTTATATCTTACATCTGGCGCCATCCATTATTAGATACATGTAACTTAAATCTAAAAAAAACTATAATTAATTAATTAAAATTAATTAATGAATCAATAATTGAAAAAACTATATTAACATTAAGTGTCATCCACTGCAAGTGTAAAAAATGCATTTGAACTAGAGTGGAAGAATAAAAAGTATTTTAATAGTGATTGAAAATTGGAACAAGATATATATAGGGAGAGTGGAAACTAATAGTGGGAATTGAAAAAAAAAAAAAAAAAAAAAAAATCGTTTGCAAGAAAATATTTTTAATATAATTACTATCTTTATGCACTTTTCATTTTTGTATTCAATGTGTCTGGCATTTTTTAAAAAAATATTTTTATAGCATTTTAAAAATAATTAATATTTTTTTTTTCATACAAGTAGAAAATTCTGCATTCTGAACGTTTTAAATTGAATCTGAAAAAACCAAATAAACAATTTTATATAGAAATTAGATATACAATTTTATATCACATATAATAAAAGAATAGGATGAAAAAAAAACCCTGAAATATAATCAACATGTATTTCTGGTTTATACTGATTAATAGATATTAATACTGATGTTGTATATTAATAATGAATTAAATATCAGCTGAAAATAAATTTATTCATTTATTCAATTTTTCTTTTTTCAATATTTTTAAATATATGTAGCATTCAAACTATTAATCAATTTTATGTTTATTATAGTGTTTATATTAAGAAAATATTTTCCGATTTTTTTTTTCCAAAGTATCAGATAATTTTTTTATTAAAATGATTTAAT
Organism: Caerostris darwini; assembly: GCA_021605075.1. NCBI lineage: Eukaryota > Metazoa > Arthropoda > Arachnida > Araneae > Araneidae > Caerostris > Caerostris darwini. The sequence continues at coordinate 10,813 of BPLQ01000176.1, forward strand.
TAAAACAAAACTCCTAAAAAATAAAATTTTATATTAAATATTATGTACAGTAAATTTATTTATACATATTATTTTTTTTATTTTACTATAAGCTATATTGAAGTTGTTTATTTAGAAAGTTAAGTCTTCCTAAACATAGACATCAAACAAAATCAGATACGGATGTATAAGTAAAGTTTATAAAAAATTTGTCTATATAAAACTACGGTTAAAAACCATGAATAGGTAGAATGTTTTAATTGCAATATACGAAGGTTATTTGACGAAGAATAAACATTTGCTTTGTATTTGTAAATAAATTTCTGTATGTTTTATTTAAGCAGTAACTTTAAAATTACGGAGCTAACAAACATTTAGAAAAGCACCAAAATATAATAAATCTCCAAGGATTGCAACAATATAAAGTACACAAAACAAAAATCTGATTTCACATCTTGCCGGGATTAAGATGAAGTATTTTTCATCTATCATCGCAAACAACAATTATTTTTCATTTTGTTTTTTGTTTTAAAGTGACAAATCAATTGTTAGTTGCTATTGTTATTGTTTTCAAAGCTTTAAAATAAAGAAAGGAAATACACAAATTTTATAAATGTTTAGATACATGAAAAAATCTACAATTTAATTGTAACGCTTAATTAACATTTTAACCAATTAAAAATTTTATAATAAAAATTTTCAAGTGCCAAGAGCTTTTATATGAAGGTATTCAAAACTGGAATGACACACATATAGCAGATTCAGCATTTTTCAGGATACATCTCAAAGATACCTGCAACATCTCACTAATATTTTGCTGCACCAGTTTCGTACATCTAAAGCAGTGTATAAACTGAAAGTCAATAGGCGAACAACATTTTGCTAACATGTGTTAAGGTCTGATCTTCAAAAACAAGTAAAAATATATCAAGTTGTGAGCAAGCAATCGGCCATCCTTTGGTAAGCTGAAAACATTTTGAGGAGAGAAACAAGATATGTATGTGAATTTGCCAATTCTGCCAATTCTGATTTACTAAATACGAAGAGACATGCTTAGTGCTTTTTGATTTGCTCGGAACTGGTCTCAAACTTACAAGTGAATGGTTATTTGTGCACTCTTTACTGAAAGGAAAGGTTTGGTTTGGTATGTCGTTCTATGGTCGTTTTGTGCACAATTTAGGCTAATTAGACTGGGAACTTACAGTTTAACGTTTATTCCGAACCACTAACAAACGTCAATGCCACTGCCAGGATTCGAAACTTACTGGAGGATCAAAGAATATATGTCCTATACACAAAAAGTTTTATTATGATGCTCCTTGCATTTTAAATTTTTATTCTTAGAAAACTGGTTTTTAACTGTTTTTATGGCCTTCTCGTCGTTTTTGTTAATATTTTGTAGTCTATTCCCTTTGAAATTTTGATTTGCTTACATGTTCTTTTTGTTTTTGCGGTAAGTTGTCGAATTTCCATGGATTGAGTTGCAATAAAGCCATAGGTATCAATAACGACATGTTTAAGATTTTTCTCTAAATAGAAGCAGGTTTATTTCGTATCTTCTAGTTCATTCTTTCCCAGATTAGAGAGTTAGATAGACGTAGAGTTTTGGTATCGTCCAGCTCAGATTTAATGAAAAGACTTGACTGCATAAGATTTCCCTCAGGTGACAGATGGCTTTCCACCAAATAGTTGAAAACCAGCAGTTCGGAAGCCTGATTGGGTAGTAGATTAGGCTTCCTATTGGCTCACATTTATTATCTGGTTGAAACAAATCTTGGAATTTTTAAATAGACACGGAAATGTTTGCCTTTGCCTCGTTTTTAAAAATTTTGATCCCATCTTCTTAAAAACATATGCTATCCACTATGCAACTCCATGCATTTAAGTAGGAAGAAGTAAAACATAATTGCTATTCGGTGATGTTTGATCTCTAAAAACAAGTAAAATTATTTAACATTGTGAGCAATGGTTTGATAAGTTGAAAAAATTTTAAATTGAGAAATGAAATATATGTGAATTTATACTAATTCCGATTTACGAAATACGGAGGTATAATACTGTGTCCAAAAAAATAAGACAACTTTTCAATTTAAATTTCCCGGACATATGCTATTTCAATTTTGTTTTCTTTTTTAGGTTGTTGCCACTGTCCTTAAGATCTGTGAGAAATTTTACATCGAAATATTCATTATACTTATATTCATTATTCATTATACTATTCATTATATCATTATTCGTTATACTTGGTTTTGTGAGATGCTAAAACTGATTCAGGCAATTTTTGAAATCTCTATCCAATCAACTTAAAACGGTGTCCCTGGATGGGTGTTTTGAGTTTAGGGAGTAGCCAGAAGTAGCGCGATACAAAATCAGGTGAATACTGTGGTTGTGGAATGATAGAGGTTTCATTTTTGGCGGAAAGGTCACGAAGAATCAATACAGTGTGAGCTGGCGCATTCAGTGTTTTCAGTACCAATCAAGATTTGACACGTTCGAGACCCAAAACATCTTTTAAAATGGAATTTTGAAGTTTCAAGATCATCAGCAAGGTCTGGAATTGTCAATCGACGGTTTGCAAGCACCAAATCTTTATTTTTTTGGATGTGAGCTTCGTGGGTTGACGTTGATGGTCGATAAGAGGGTTCTTCGTCTTCAACATGTTGTGTGCCTTGTTTGAACTGTTTATACCACTTCTAAACATTTCTTTCCGAAATAGGAATGCTCGCCAAATGCTTTCTGCAACATTATATACGTTCCTGCAAAGAAAATTTAAAGCAAGTTCTTGCTCAATTAATTCAGACATTTCAAAAATCACCGGAATCAGTTTTAGCATCTCCCAAAAGCAAGCGTAACTGAAATACTGATGAATATTTTGACGTTAAATTTTAAACAGACATCAAGGATAGTGCCAGCAACTTAAAAAATAAAAACAATTGAAATTTCATATGGAAGGAAATTTAAATTGAAAATTTGTCTTACTTTTTGGATACAGTAATATATGTGAATTTATACCAATTCCGATTTACGAAATACGGAGGTATATAAGATTTTCTCCAAACTTGATAGAAGCCTGTTTTTTGGTGTCGTCAAGTTCGTTCTTTTCCAGATTTGGACGCAGAGTATCGGTAGACTCTAGTTCGGATTTGATAATAAGACTTGACTGCTGAAGATAGTTTCCACCAAATAATTGAATATTAGCCAATCAGAAGACTGAATAAATTAGGTTTCGATTGGCTGACATTCTGCAACGGAAGATTTATTATCTAGTGAAAACACACTTTTGAAATTTTAAATAGACACGGAAATGTTTGTTTTGGCTTCGTATTTGAGGTTTTGGTCCCATTTCTTTAAAAAAAAAATAATATAAAAATATGTGAAGTCAATTCCAACTTTTTTTTCACTATATTGCAGAAAAGTACTTTACAAATAAAGCTGAAATTTTCCTCTTACATCTGGCGTCATCTATTGGTAGATACATCCAACTTAAATCTAAAAAAAAAACTAAAATTAATTAATTGAATTGAATTACTGAATTAATATTTGAAAAACTATATTAACATCAAGTGTCCTCCACAACAAGTTCAAAAAAATGTATTACAACTTGAGTGGATGGATAAAAAGTATTTTATTAACGACTGAAAATTTGAACAAGATATATGTAAAGAGAGTTTTAATTAATAGTAGGAATTTGAAAACACATACTATCCTTTATGCAACTCCATATATTTTAGTATGTAGAAATAAAACACAATTGATATACCAAACCACATTGATAAAGAAATCGCATTGGTGAGAGACTTAGAGAAAGTATTACGTGCATTACAGGAAAAATGTTATAAAATTTTAACCAATTTGATATACATAACAGATATTTAATAAATAATAGATATTTTAAAGACTCCATTGACTGAATCCAAGAATTAAGAATGATATGCAATAAATGCTCTTAAGATATGACAGAAAACGGATGCAATTTTTACGAAAAGCTCAACTGTTTGGTTTAAAAATTGAAATTAGCAGAAAAAAGGATTTCAAAAACAGATTAGAAATTCAAAAGAATGTTTAGAAACTAAACAGATAATAGCTTATTTATCACTGAAATAGAGTTGGCATGTTTTATTGTACAATAAAATAATAATTTCAGTAATATTACACTGAAGTGACAAAAGTCATGGGATACCTCTTAATATCGTGTCGGCCCTCCTTTCGCCCGGCGAAGTGCAGCAACTCGACGTGCAGGAATATTGAGCCATGCTGTCTCGATAGACGTCCATAATTGTGAAAGCGTTGATGGCGCAGGATTTTGGGCACGAACAGACCTCTCGATGATGTCCCATAAATGCTCGATGGGATTCATGTCGGCCGATCTAGGTGGCCAGATCATTCGTTGGAATTGTCCAGAATGTTCTTCAAACCAATCGCGAACAGTTGTGGCCCGGTGACATGGCGCATTGTCATCCATAAAAATCCCATCGTTGTTTGGGTACATGAAGTCCATGAATGGCTGTACATGAAGTCCATGAATGGCTGCAAGTGAAGTCCATGAATGCTCCAACTAACATTCCGCGTTCAAAGTCTGTTAATTCCCGTCGTGCGGTCATCACCACGTCAAAACCTCTGCACATGAATAACTTGAACAGAAATGAAAGCTCTGCGAAAGCATTGCGCATTTATACCTGCTCTACGCGATGCTACTGCCATCTGAAAATTTGCATATTGCTATCCCATGACTTTTGTCACTTCAGTGTATAACGGATGGATTTTCTAACCTAATTTAAAACTTTTCAATAACCTTTCTAACCTAAAGTAAAACATTTTTTCCAATGTAAAATCTTTTATGCCAAGTAACATTTTAAAACATTTAAATTCATGGTTAGAATACGATTAAATATTTTCATACCTGGCATATAATGTTTTTTAAAATTCGCTTGGTTACGATTATTGTTGTTTTATAAATTGTAAAAAAATAGTCCAGTTAAGTAGTTTTTGAAGTAATCAGAACATTTCAGTAAATCAAATTTAGATTCCCTATAAATAGGTCGCAACAGATAACACATAAACGAAATGGACACATTTCCTCTCTAATGCGAACAATTGCAGGATTTGTCCTAAAAACGGCCGACATTTCTCATCCTCTTGTCAGTTTATGTATTTAAATCCAGTTTCTCTGGGAAAAAGAAATTTGTTTCCTTACCAGATTCAAGATCTGAAAAACGAAAGACTCAAAATTTGAAGCGAAATCCTATTTCCAAATCTGTATATTTTAAGAAACGTAATCCTTCGAATTCCAGCATAACGCTACTTTGGCATTTTATTTTGATGGAAACCCTTGAATAAAAACCCTGTGACTGTTTCGGAAGATAACTTTCGGAAAATATAAGAATAACAAAACATTATTTAAAAACTGAATCGGTTTCTTTAGTTTAAGTAAGTATGAAAAGCTGAGATAAGACACGAGGCATCTTTAAGTCTTTTTAAGTTATTTAAACGATCATAACATATAATTATTAAGGTTGATGTCTGTCACATCATTCTGAAATTCTGCTCATTTTGACAACGTCTTAAATAAATATTTTAATTAAAAAAGTTACTGTAGTAAAAACACAATAGAAAAATGGTTAACTACAAGATTAAACTTTCTATAGACTAAGGTATGATTTATATATCAAGTGCAATTTTAAAATATTTTATTTTTATGGAAAATGTTACGTATCTACAAATAGTAAAATAGGTCATTTACTATACATAATAAAAATTGCATGTTTTCATTTTACTATAAATTATTTTATTAGCATTCTTGTTTTCAAAAATAAATTAATGCAATTGATGCTTATTTAAAGTATTGTTTCCGATGATACAGTAAAGTACTTTTCAAATACATCATATTTACTGGTTTAAAAAACCATTGCCTGAGGCTTAAGCTAAAGAATTTTATTTTTCAGATCTAATTAACCAAAAAGTCCTAAATCACTGGAGGCCAGTAAATAACGGCAGCTTTTTGCAACTGCTGTGCAACTACTTCAAGCAATATTTTAACCAAATTAGAAACCGCGGGCGTACTTATTATGCTAATGATATCATCAGTGCTTCTGAAACATTTTTATACTGTGTCTTACTTTGATGGGTATTACTTAATACTAGTTTTCTTTATAGAAAAAATAAACAGTCATCAGAATAATAACTGTAAGTCAGAGTATATTTGAACAATTTTGGATAAGGGAATAATTGAAGGGGTTCGACAACAGTAAACTATCATGATCAAAGCTTTTATTCTGATAGAAACTCAAGGTACATTGTTGAGTGATAGTTTCTATATCGGTAAGGCAATAGCATTGTTTAGGGGGTATCCACTGTGGCGGGTAATTGACAACCAATCATGAAATTTCGCGGGCACAGCGGTTTGCTAAGGAAAAAATAAGAATCTAATGATGAGTGTTATTCTTCTGGGTAGAAAATAAATCAAGACTAGATGACAAATTACACGATTTAACGCTGAATCGAAACTGTCAGTGAATTTACCGACACTTTATCAGCTGCAACTATCTTTCATTGAAAGAATTCTTGTTCTCAGGATATCGATGCCTTTGCTCTTTTTCTGAATAGAAATAAACCTAACCCCCATATTTGGAGGGGTTTCCTGTTTTAAAACATTTTTTTTTTCTTAAGAATATTTTCCTATTTTTCTACTAGACCGTGGGGTTTCTTTTTATCCCTTTCTGGGGAGATGAGTAGGATGAGACAGAAAAGAAAAGAAAAATCGCCGACAAAACAGGAAGAGTAGAATAGATATATTAATCTTCATTTGTGTAGAAGGCGAAGAAAATTTTTGATTTATTGTGAATGTTAGCAGGGAGTATTTTCTCCTGTCCCTTTTTCTCATCCTGGGAGTCTTTGCATAGGTTTTTTTTTTGTCTTGTTGTGTTGGTCTTACAAATGTCTTTTAAATTCTATTTCTTTTAGCGAATCAGAAAGAGATCAACCTTTCTTATAATGCATTAGTTAATAATGTATTCTGTTAGAGAGGCAAAAATTTCCTGCTTGTCACGTATATAATGCTTTTATGTAGATTACCTGCTGTTTGTGAAAATGAAACGAAAAAGTTTTTTTTAATGGTAAAAGAAAGTTTTACTTTTGCCTTGAATTAATTGAATATTTTGAAGCACAGTATTTTCTCCGTTGGGAACTTAAATCTTGAATATAATAATATATATTAAGGTTTATTAATAATTTAATAATATCTGTAATTTGATACTATCATTTAAATTTCCTTTGTATTGATAACATAAAAATATCATTTTTTAAATATAAATATCCTTAAATTAAGGATATTTACATTTAAGGAAATGTAAATTTAAATTTTAAACACAATCACAGATTTTTTAGTTTAAGGTATTATTTATATAAGAAGTTAAATTTTAAAGCATTTTGCTTTATATTTATATAAAATTTATGTATTTAAAAATATTAAAATACGTCATTAAGAGCGCATATTAAATTTTTTTTTTTTTTTTCATTTTACTTTGAAGTATTTTTTGTTAGGATTCTTGTTTTTCAAAATAACTAAATGCAATTTGATGCTATTTTCATATCTATCGTGATGGCATAGAAAGGTACCTTTCGAATACAGCATATTTAATGGATTAAAACCCAATTGCCTCAGGTTTAAGTTAAAAAATTTTATTTTTCAGGTCTGATGAACCACAAAATTCTAAACCATTGGAGGGCAGTACATAACGATAGCTTTTTACAATTGCCGTATCACTATTTCAAGTAATATTTTAGCAAATTTGAACCGCGGGCGTACTTATTATGCTAATGAAATCGTTAGTTATTCTAAAACATTTTTTATACTCCGCCTTACTTTGAAGGGTATTACTTAATAATAGTTTGCTTTATATACAGAAAAAATAGCAATAAATTAATAAATTTAAGTCAGAATATATTTAAACAATTTTGGTTGGCAAAATTGAAGGGCCCGACAGTAAGGTATCTTAGACAAAGAAACTCAAGGTAGATTGGCGAATGATAGTTTCTATCTCGCTAAGGCAATAGCACTGTTTACGGCGTATCCACTATGGTGGATAATTCACAGCCAATCATGAAATTTCGCGGGCACAGTGGTTGACTAAGGAAAAAAATTTTTGGTGAGTGTTATTCTTCTGGGTAGAAGATAAATCGAGAGTAGATGACAAAGTTATACGATTTAACGCTGAATCCAAACTGTCAGTGAATCTACCGACACTTCATCAACTGCAACTATCTTTCATTGAAAGAATTCTTGTTCTAATTCTTTTAGAAGAATGGCAGGATATCGATGCCTTTTTGTTCTTTTTCTGGATAGAAAAAAAAAACATCAATCCACATTTGAAGGGGTTTCCTGTTTTAATATATTTTTTTTTCTAAAAATATTTCTTTATTATTAATTTGCTCCTAGACCGTGGGGTTTCCTTCTACCCCTTTCTCGCGAGATGAATAGGACGAGAAAGAAAAGAAAAGAAAAATTTCCAACAAAACAGGAAGAGTAGAATAGATCTATTAATCTCCATTTGTGTGGAAGATAAAGAAAAATTTTGATTTATTGTGAACGGTAGCAGGGAGTATTTTCTCCTGTCGCTTTTTCTCATCCTAGGAGGCTTTGCATAGTTTTTTTTCTGTTGATCATGTTTTTATTACATCATGTTTTTATGCAAATTATTTGCTATTTGTAAAAAAAAAAAAAAAAAAAAAAAAAGGGTTTTCTTTTCGGTATAAGACACTCTTACTTTTGATTTGAATTAATTGAATATTTTCCAGTTTTCGTTATTAAAGTCTGTTTTATTGTCCGTTAGAGACTTAAATATTTAATATAATAATTTATATTAATATTTTTAATAATTTAACTCTATCATTTAAATTTCATATTTATTTAAAATATGAATATAGCATTTTCTAAAATGTAAATATCCATGAAGTAAGGCTATTTACATTTAAGGAAATGTAAATTTATATTTAAACAAAATTAAAGTTGTTTTAGACTAAGGTATTATTTATTTAAAAAGAAAATTTTCTAACATTTTTCTTTATATTTATACAAAACACGTCATTTACTATGTATGGTAAAAATTGCATGTTTTGATTTTATTATAAAGTATTTTTAATGACTCCTGTTCAAAAAAACATTATAATGTAATTGATATTTTTTAAGAATCGTTTACGATGACACAGAAAAGTACCTTTCGAATACATCATATTTACTGGTTTAAACCGAATTGTTTGTGGTTTAAGATACAAAATTTTATTTTCCAGATCTAATCCACCAAAAAGTCCTAAACCACTTCAAGGCAGTAAATAATGATGCCTTTTTGCACTGAAGCAATATTTTAGCCAAATTAGAACCACGGGCGTCCTTATTATGCTAATGAAATTGTCAGTGATTCTGAAGCATTTTAATACTCCGCCTTACTTTGAAGGATATAACTAAATATTAGTTTGCTTTATAGAAAAAATAAATAGCCATCAGAATAATAACTTTAAGTCCGAGTATATTTGGACAATTTTATCAGGGGCAATGATTCAAGGGGTTCGACTACAGTAAACTATCTTGGACAAAACTTTTATCCTAATAGAAACTCAAGGTAGGTTTTTGACTGACAGTTTCTATCTCGCTAAGGCAATAGCATTGTTTAGGACGTATCCACTAAGGCGTATAATTGACAACCAATCATGAAATTTCACGGGCACGGCGGTTCGTTAAGGAAAAAAAAAATTTATTGGTAAATGTTATTCTTCTGTGTAGACAATAAATCAAGACTAGATGACAAATTATACGATTTAACGCTGAATCGAAACTGTCAGTGAATTTACAGACACTTCATCAGCTGCAACTATCTTTCATTGAAAGAATTCTTGCTAGAATTCTTTTAGAAGAATGACAGGATATCGATGCCTTTGCTCTCTTTTCTGGATAGAAATATACCTCAACCCCCCATGTTTGGAGGGGTTTCCGGTTTTATTATATATTTTTTTTCACAGAATATTTTCTTAGGTATTATTTTGCTCCTAGACCGTGGGGTTTCCTTCTACTCTTTTCTCGCGAGATGAGTAGGATGAGAACAGAAAGAAAAGAAAAGAAAAATTGCCAACAAAACAGGGAGAGTAGAATAGATCTATTAATCTTCATTTGTGTAGAAGGCGAAGAAAAATTTTGATTTATTGTGAATGGTAGCAGGGAGTATTTTCTCCTGTCCCTTTTTCTCATCCTAGGATGCTTTGCAGAGGCCTTTTTTGTGTTGATCTTACAAATGTATTTTAAATTTTATTTCTTTTAGCGAATCAGAAAGAGATCAACCTTTCTTACGATGCCTCAGTTAGTTATGTATTCATTAGAAGAAGGAAAATTTTTCCGATTGTCACGTATATAATGTATTTATGCAAGTTATCTGCTATTTGTTAAAATAAAACGAAAGATTTTTTCTTAACAGTAAAATATACTTTTACTTTTGCCTTGGAATAATTGAATATTTTCGAGTTTTCGTTGTTAAAGCACGGCAATTTTTCCGTTAGAAACTTAAATCTTGAATATAATGATTTATACTAAGATTGTTAATAATTTAATACTATCCGTAATTTGATACTGTCATTTTAATTTCATAGTTATTGTAAACCTAAAAATAGAATTTTTTTAATATAAATATCCTTAAATTAAGGATATTTACATTTAAGGAAATGTAAAATTAAATCTAAACACACTTACAGATTTTTTTTGTTTAAGGTATTATTTATATAAGAACTAAAATTTTAAAGCATTTTGCTTTAAATTTATACAAAATTTACGTATTTAAAAATAGTAAAATACGTCATTAAATGTGCATAATAAAAATTGCATGTTTTCATTGTGCTATAAAGTATATTTTTTAGGATTCTTTTTTTCAAAAATAAATTAATTCAATTGATGGGGTTTTAGAGTATCGTTTGCGATGATACAGAAAGGTATCTTTCGAATACAGCACGTTTACTTGTTTAAAATCTAATTACCTAAGGTTTAAACTAAACAATTTTATTTTCCAGATCTAATTAACCAAAAAGTCCTAAACCACTATAGGGAAGTAAATAAAGATACCTTTTTACAACTGCTGTGTAACTACTTCAAGCAACATTTTAGCCAAATTAGAACCACCGGCGTACTTATGCTGATGAAATCGTCTGTGATTCAGAAACACTTTTATACTCCTGCTTACTTCGATGGCTATTACTTAATATTAGTTTGCTTTAAAGAAAAAACATAAATAGCCTTCAGAATAATAACTTTAAGTCTTGAGTATATTTGGACAATTTTGGCTCGGCAGCAGTAAACTATCTTTTACAAAGCTTTTGTCCTGATAAAAACTGAAGGTAGATTGTTGATTGATAGTTTCTATATCGCTAAGGCAAAAGCATTGTTTAGGGCGTATCCACTATGGTGGGTAATTCACAACCAATCAAGAAATTTCGAAGGCCAAGGAAAAAAAAAGTATTTATTGCTGAGTGTTATTCTAAATAGGGTAGGGTAGGGTAGAAAATAAATCAAGACTAGTTGACAAATTATACCTGCCTGCTTAACACTTTAATGCCTGCTTGTCCTTCAAATCAGTAAATTAGCGTATTCGACCACAGAAAATCGAAACTTTAAATTATCGGAGTTAGCGGGTCCGGATATATTATTTAAAATATAATGTATTATTAAATTTATTTTTATTTTTCATTGTTTTAATTATGACGCATGAAATGGATTTATATGTTAATGAAACTTGTAAACTTTCTTATACCTGTATCTTATAAAATAAAATTCTTGGTTCTTTATTGGAAGGTGTGTTAATATATTTCATATGAAAATACATTCGATGAACTAAACAAAGAAATACTTTACTAACAACTTCATTAAAAAGATTTTATAAATTATTAAAATGGTTATTATAATAAAAATAATGTATATTGTCAAATCTCTTTGAAATCTACAATGGCGTTAGTAATAATTCCGGAAACGTAATGCGGTTTATAATAAATTAAGTTACGTGAAAATTTGTATGGTGTCAATTTTTTGAAAAAAAGAGTTCCAATAAATACTTTTAATTACAAAAAATAGTAGTAAAAACATAAGGAAAAAATGTATCAGTAACAAATTAAAAATATTTTTATAGACTAAGATATGAATTATATAAGAAGTAAAATTTTAAAATATTTTTATTTTATTTTGATGCGTATTTACAAAAGTAAAATGCGTCACTTACAATGCATAATAAAAATTGCACGCTATAGAGTATTTTTTTTTAGGATTCTTGTTTCCAAAGAAAATTTTAAATCCACTGATGATTTCTTAAAGTATAGTTTGCGATGACACAAAAAAGGTACCTTTCGAACACAGCATATTTACTGGACTGGCTCATTTGCCTGAGGTTTAAGATACAAAAATTTATTTTTCAGAACTAATTAACCAAAAATTCCTAAAGATCTTGAGGGCAGTAAATAACGATAGCTTTTCACAACTGTTGTGTAACTATTTCAAGCAATATTTTAGCTGAACTAGAACCACAGGAGCACTTATTATGGTAATGAAATCGGCAGTGATTCTGAAACATTTTTATACTGCGACTTACTTTGATGGGTAATAATTAATACTAGATTGCTTTATAGAAGAAAAAAATAAATAGCCATCAGAATCATAACTTTAAGTCAGAGTATATGTGGACAATTTTGTCTGGGGCAATGATTGAAGGGGTTTGACAGCAGTAAATGATCTTGGACAAAGTTTTTATCCGGATAGAAACCCAAGGTAGATTGTTGAGTGATAAGGCAATAGCATTGTTTAGGCCGTAGCCACTATGGCAAGTAATTAAAAACTAATCATGAAATTTCACGGGCACAGCGGTTCGCTAAGAGTAAAAAAAAAGAATTCATTGGTGATTGTTATTCTTCTGGGTAGACAATAAATCAAGACTAGATGACAAATTACCCGATTTAACGCTGAATCGTAACTGTCAGCGAATGTACAGACACTTCATCAGCTGCAACTATCTTTCATTGAAAGAATTCTAGTTCGAATGTTTTAGAAGTATGACGGGATATCGATGCCTTTGTTATTATTTCTGGATAGAAATAAACCTCAAACCCATGTTTAAAGGGGTTTCCGGTTTTAATATATTTTTTTTTCTAAGAATATTTTCTTTACTATTATTTTGCTCTCAGACCGTGGGGTTTTCTTCTACCCCTTTCTTGCGAGATGAGTAGGATGAGAACAAAAAGAACAGAAAAGAAAAGAAAAACTGCCAACAGAGCAGGAAGAGTAGAATAGATCTATTAATCTTCATTTGTGTAGAAGGCGAAGAAAAATTTTGATTTATTGTGAACGGTATCAGGGAGTATTTTCTCCTGTCCATTTTTCTCATCCTAGGAGGCTTTGCATAAGTTCTGAGAGGCATAAGTTCTGAGAGGCTTTGCATAGGTGTTTATTGTGTTGATCTTACAAATGTCTTTTAAATTCTATTTCTTTTAGCGAATCAAAAAGAGATCAACCTTACATATGATTACATCGGTTAGTAATGCATTCAGTTGGAGGAGCAAATTTTTTCCGCTTGTTACGTATATAACGCTTTTATGCAAATTATTTGTTATTTGATAAAATAAAACGACAGGTTTTCTTTTGGTAAAAGAAAGTTTCACTTTTGTCTTGAATTAATTGAATATTTCCCAGTTTCCGTTGTTAAAGCACAGCATATTTGTTGGTTAGAAAATGAAATATTTAATACAATAATTTATATTAAGATTATTGATAATTTAATACTATCATTTAAATTTCATATTTATTGAAAACATAAAAACAGCATTTTGTTAAATATAAATGTCATTCAATTAAGGATATTTACTTTTAAGTAATTGAAAACTTAAGTTTAAACAAAATTAAAGTTTTTTTAGACTAAGATATTATTTAGCTAAAAATTAAATTGAAAAACAAAATTACTTTATTTTCATACAAAATTTTACGTATTTAAAATTAATAATATACATCCTTTAATATGTATAGTAAAAATGGAACGTTTTCATTTATATACACTCATGTCCATAAATTAAGGATAATTCAGAATCACACAGAAATTGAACTCTAAAATAAAAATTCCACCTGTAGAATCATCGCACACATCTTGAAGAAGAATATGCAAATTACAGGAAACCACCAGATGGCGCGGATAGTACGTCACAATGACGAGAGAGTAAGAGAGGGGTAAATAAGGAATGGTGGCAAAGAAGTAAAATTGTTCACAAGCGCTTTAAAAGCCTTTCAGTGCAATAACCGCATAGTTATGGCACATAGGAAGCATTTGGATGATTTTTTACGTGGTAGAATTATCGGACGACTGGAATGTGGACGTACCCAGCTGGAAGTATCCGAGGAACTTGGAATCGCCCAGAGTGTCATCTCCAGGCTTTGGCAACGATTCCAAGATGATGGTAATGTGAGTAGATGTTGCAGCACAGGTCGTCCCCGAGTCACAACGCCGAATGAGGACCGGTATTTAGCAGTTACTGCCAAAAGAAAGAGATGGAGCACAGCATCAGACCTGTCTCGTCAGCTCTCTTCAGCTACCGGTACGACAGTTTCAAGGCAGACCGTGTACAGACGCTTAGGGCACATTGGTCTATATGCTGGTAGGCCTCTCAAATGTGTTCCACTTACCGCAACTCACCGTCGCCTGCGATTAACCTGGAGTAGGGAGCATGCATTGTGGACACCGCAACAGTGGTCTTGTGTGATGTTTTCCGACGAGTACAGGTTTAGTTTGCAGTCTGATTCTCGCCGGACTTTCATATGGAGAGCGCCAGGTACCCGTTACCACCAAGAGAACACCATTGAACGACACCGTTACGGTGGTGCAGGATGGCTCGTTTGGGGAGGAATTATTCTTGGTTCCAGAACTGACCTGCATGTTCAGAGTGTAACGATGACAGGCCACATCTATCGGGATTTCATTCTGGAACAACATGTACGTTTGTTTCGGGGCGCCATGGGTGCTGAATTTCTGTTTATGGATGACAACGCCCGTCCTCACCATGCAAACATTGTAGATGAATGCCTTCAGTTGGAGGATATCGCGCGAAGAATTGGCCAGCATACTCATCGGACTTGAATCCAACAGAGCATGTGTGGGATATTCTAGGCCGACGAATTGCAGCCTGTCAACATCCACCCACCTGTCATTCGAAACTTCGGAGGGTATTGCTTGGTGAGTGGTGTAATATTCCCCAAGATCAGATTGATAATTTGATACTCAGCATGCCTAGGCGTTGTAAGGCCTGTATTGCATCGTCCGGGAGACATACTCCATATTAACCATCATACTAACCATGTTATACTGTTTTTTTGTAAATAGCTTCTTTTTTTAAATTTGCTTCTGTCTCTTTCTTTGCCTGAACTTCATTATCCTTAATTTATGGACATGAGTTTATTATATATTCTATAAAGTATTTTTTCAGAACTCTTGTTTTCGAAACAGATTTTAATGCAATTGATGCTTTTTTAGAGTATCATTTGCAATGATATAGAAAGGAACCTTTCGAATACAACATATTTACTGATTAAAATACCAATTGTCTGAGTTCAAAACACAAAATTTTATTTTCGGATCTTATTAATCAAAAATTCCTAAAGTGCTTAAGGGCAGTAAATTAAGATAGCTTTTTAGAACTGCTGTACAACTACTTCAAGCAAACTTTTAGACAAATTAGAGCCACGGTCGTACAATCTTATGCTAATGAAATCATCAGTGATTCTGAAATATTTTTACACAACCGCTTACCTTGAAGGGTATTACTTCATATCAGTTTGCTTTATGGAAAGAAAAAATAAGTAGCCCTCATAATAATTACATTAAATCAGAGTACATTTGATCAATTTTTGCTGGGGCAATGATTGACGGAGTACGACTGCAGTAAACTATGTTGGACAAAGCTTTTATCCTGATAGAAATTCAAAGTAGATTATTGAGTGATAGTTTCTATCTCGGTAAGGCTGTAGTATTGTTTAGGGCGTGTCCGCCATGGCGAGTAATTGACAACCAATCATGAAATTTTGCGGGCACAGCGCTTCGTTAAGGAAAAAAAAAGAAATTATTGGTAAGTGTTATTCTTCTGCGTAGACAATAAATCAGACTAGATGACAAATAACACTATTTAACGCTGAATCCAAACTGTCAGTGAATTTACCGACACTTCATCAGCTCAAACTATCTTTCATTGAAGGAATTCTTGTTCGAATTCTTTTAGAAGGATGACATTATATCGATGGCTTTTTGCTCTTTTTCTGGCTAGAAATAAAAATCAACCCCCATGTTTGGAGGGGTTTCCGGTTTTATTATATTTTTTTTTCCACAGAATATTTCCTTATTATTATTTTTCTCTTAAACAGTGGGGTTTCCTTCTACCCTTTCTCGCGAGATGAGTAGGATGAAAAAGAAAAGAAAAGAAAAATTGCCAACAAAACAGGAAGAGTAGAATAGATCTATTAATCTTCATTTGTGTAGAAGGCGAAGAAAATTTTTGATTTATTGTGGACGGTAGTAGGGAGTATTTTCTCCCGTCCCTATTTCTCATCCTAGGAAGCTTTGCATAGTTTTTTTTTTTTTTGTGTGTGTTGATCTTACAAATGTCTTTTAAATTCTATTTCTTTTAGTGAATCAGCAAGAGATCAACCTTTCTTATGATGCATCAGTTAGTAATGTATTCAGTTGAAGGAGCAAAAATGTTCCGCTGGTCATGTATATAATGCTTTTATGCAAATTATCTGCTATTTGTTAAAATAAAACGAAAGGTTTTTTTATGGTTAAGGAAAGTTTTATTTTTGCCTTGAATTAATTGAATATTTTCCAGTTTCCATTGTTGAAGGATAGAATTTTGTCTATTAGAAACTTAAATATTTAATATGATAATCTATATTAAGATTAATAATAATTTAATACTATTCAGATTTATGTTTCTGTTGGAAATTTAAATATCTTGAATCTCTATCTGTATATCAATCAATATTAATGTAACTTTGATACTAAAATTTGTAATTTTCCATATTTTTTCAGATAAAAAAAATCTGCAAAGGATTGTTATGTTAAAAATGGCTTTTAAATTATATTTATTTCAGCAAAGAAGAAGTAGATAAACTTTTCTTAAGATTTCAATTAGTAATGTATTGAGTTTGGAAGAGCAAATATTCTTCCGATTTTCACGTAAATATCTTCATGTATATTATCTTCTATATTTTTATGTATTTATCTTTAATTAAAAAAAGTTTTAATGTTTAATTCAAAACAAAAATTCATTCTATTTTCTTTTTGTTTTGAATTAATTGAATAATTAGTATAATCAGTCCAAAGTGTGCACAAACGGGCCCTAGCACAATAAACAAAAGCAGCCAAATCAAAAACAATGAATACAATAGTAATTTGTAATTTAATACAATTTCGATTTTTATATTTTGCAACTATGATGTATTTTAAATTATTCAATTTATTATTATTTGTTTATTATAATTATTATAGAAAAATTATAATAATAAAATTTTATAATATTAGATTATTAAACGTTTAATCTTGATATCTTTTACCAGTAAAAATTAATTGGAACGTCAAATCTGCCATTCTGAATAATCAAGAATAATCTTTGAGAAATATGGATTTACGGATGAGATGCAAAATAACATATTGGAAAAGTTATTATAAAAGGGCTCTAAATTAACCTATCGCTTAATTATTCCAATATCGCTTAATTTGCTAGAAACGTGATCCGTCATAAACTTTCATTTTTATAATAGAGACGAATTTGTCAAACATCCAATTTTATAATACAGTATTTTTGGATTAAAAGCATATAATTACGATGCACCACAAATTATTAATGCAACAACTATTTTTGCGATATTTTTCCTGCTAATAATGCAGAATATGTATTACAATTTATGGATGCAAATTTAAGTAGAATTTCTTTAAAGTGAGTTATCCTTGGTGAATTTTTTTTTTTTTTTTTTTGGTTTGCCTTTTTCAACAGCTATGCTATTAATGATAATACAAAATAAGAAATAAATAATTACTAAAAGAATATTTAAGTAATTTATGAGTTAAAAATTATATTATTAAAGTTATTTGATGCATTACGACAATGACATATTTATAACAAATTATAGCCCAATTGATAAAAAAAATGAAAAAAGCTAACTTTCTAATCTATTAACTTGCTTTACCATCAAAACACTCTATGTGGATGACTTAATGATGCATACTAGCCCTTTGGGACTATTTCACAGATGATTAAACTTGGTTCATTGGAAATAATTTTGGATATTTCCAGCAAATTTAAGGAGTTGAAGAAATTTAAAAAAAAAGGAAGCCAACAGTACGTTGTCTTCCCAGATGGCCATCCTCCTAACTGGGCTGATAATGTAATGCTGATAATCCTTATCCTGTTGCTGAAATGTATTGCTGATAATCTTTATCCTGTAGCTGTAATGTAATGATGATAATCCTTATCCTGTAGCTGTAAGGTAATGCTCATAATTTTTATCTTAAAAATGTAATGCTGATAATCATTATCCTTATCCATTAATGCTGATAATCCTTATCCTGTAGCTGTAAGGTCATGCTCATAATTTTTATCTTAAAAATGTAATGCTGATAATCATTATCCTTATCCATTAATGCTGATATTCCTTATCATGATTCTGGTAATGCTTCATTTCAGTAATCGGGCAAAAACTTGGTGTTTTCAACATGCTATGGCCTTTAGCCATGTAACTTGTATGTCGATTATGAGACAAACAGATTGGCTGGTGTGTGTTTTCTGAGTTTGTCCATTTGATACTTAACTGAGTAGGGTTTTTCTCGAACACACGTTTGTGATATATTTTACATGCCATATGCATCTATTATTTTCAGAGTTGTGTATTTATAATTTTACAAAAACGAAGTTAAAAAATAAGGTTAATTTTTAATATTCAATTAGTCTCACAATATAAATATTAAAACCTAGAAAAATCCATCTTTAGTGAGTCTAAATTTGTAATTCAGATGCACAAATTATAAAACAAGCATGTAAACTGGAAGCCGAAATAAACGAAAGATGTTCCAATTATAGCAATGTTTTTGAGAAAAAGATGCACTATGCACCTTTCCCTCTAAATCGAAAAAAGATATTTTAACTAAAGGCTAATTGATAGAAAAGACACAGCTATATTATTAATACTGAAATTTATAATTAGTCATATTGAGAACTTTATTAATAATTTTAAATTAGTTTGAATATATTACACATATAATTAAAGTACAATACATAGATTAACTACCATAAACTTAATTTAGAAGACATTTTTAATAAATTTCTTTTATTCTGATATATATTTGATAGTTCATTAATTTTGATAAAATGAGTTATGTAATGTCTTCATTAGTCAGGCAATTTCTTTATTTAAGAGTTATGTAAGTTGTCTGCATTTATTTCACTTTGGGTTTCTTTCTCAAACTAGATTACGATATACTATTAATTTGATGTGTTACAAGAACTTAATTTTTACAATTGATTAAAAAGGATGCAATTTATACTATAAGTTTTTATGCTGTCTACACAATTCTTTAGAGTTTACAAAACCATCAGTTTAATTAATAATGGTGGAGAATTGCTTCATACATTACATTTAAATATCGTATCAAGTCAAATGAATTTCTTAAGTTATTTAGTTCTAATTAACACAAAATTAAAAGTCATTTAGTAAATTCGTTACAAAATTTCACAAATGGCAAATGGCATTTCTTACTTAAGACTGATTACAAATGAAATAATTTAAATTAATTAAATAAAGTAAATTAATAAATTAATCTTTTTACTGTATATTAAGTTATCCTTGTAGATTTCTACATTTCTATTACATATAAAAGATGATAAATGATTACGATATAAAATAATATTTTTGTATAACGGTTAATTGTCTACCAGAATTTTATATTTATTAGTGATATAATTGTAAAAAACATAATTGTATATATTTACCATATGAAATAATTTTAATTAAATCAGAAATTTTACGCCATCATTATTTCTTCAACATAATAATAGAAATTTAGTTATATTGTTCAAATAATTTTTGTCGATAGATATTTCTTATTATTAATCAGTGGAATTAAAACTTTTACCTCTATTCTCATCCAGTTTCCAATTCCAATTCTCATCCAATCCACGAAAGTATTCTGTCGTTCTTTTATGATATTTTTCATTAATAAACACCACAGTAGATTTAAACATCATTTATTTTATTTTGCTTGAATATAGTGAATAAAAGTTTAGTTAATTATTAGTTGTAATAGCTATTGTTAAGTATTATAATTAATAGATTTATTAAATAGTTTAATTAATAACTTCAGTTTATATTTATTAATGAAATATGACAAGAATTAGTTGCAAATACCTATTTTTTAACATTACAAAAATATTTGGAATTTTTTTTTAATTTCGTCAGCCATCAAAGAAATAGGTTGCTGTTTTTAGGAATTTCTTTTCCATCTATATAGTATCAAAACTCTCTTTCTTAATTATTAGATAATATTTAATTTTGACTTTCAATATTTGCATTCAAGTAAAAAAAATACACTTTAAATACACTGTGGAGGCAGGAATGAGATTTTTAAAAATATTTATAAATTTAAAAATTATTTAATACCATTCAGAGTACTCATTTATTTGTAATTTTGAAATTCATACTCATTAAATATTTCTGTTTATCAAAAAATATTCTATATTAATAGTTAATTATTTATTCATTAAGAATTTAAAACAATCGCCATTACAATATTTGTTTATACACCATAAAAATGATATTCCCTAAATTAAATTAATAGTTACCTCGTTTTAAAAATTGAATTGAATTTTATTTAAAATATAAAATGTTTTTGAAAAATTAGACTCATAAGAAAAATATATTTAACATTTAACACAAATATTTACTTATATAAATAAAAAAAAAGTTCTTAAAAAGCCATTTGTGGAAAAATATTTTTAAAATAAGTATTATTTTTTATACAATTTGATTTTTATATTCAATATTTCTGCCGTTTATAAAAAGAAATATTTGTATAAAATTTTAAAAATAATTAATATTTTTTTTTATACAAGTAGCAAATTCTACGTTCGTAACTATTTAAATTGAATCTAAAACAACCAAATGTAACATTATTTACTGTTATATTAAAAACAAATTACCTAAATTTATTTGGAGGCAATTTTAATTTTTAAATAATGTGAGTTTCAAATTTTTTATTTTATTTTATGGCCATATTTAACTAGAATCAATGTAGGATAATGCATCATTCTAATATTCGTCTGTCAATTTATTCATACTTTTTTTCTTAAAATAAAATTCCTTATTGTAACTTTTTTTTTTTTAATTTTTATATAGTCTAGACTAGAAAAAAAATTGAGTTAACATTGTATATTATATTGCTGTTTTTGTATATGATTAATGTTTCTCATGGTAATTTAAAAGGATTTAATTAAACCGTATGTAAATAATACAAAAATTTCATCAACTACAATAAAAACATTAAACTAGTTAATTATTAAATATAATATAATAAATTTTCGTCTTTCAATTTATTCATACTTCCTTAAAATAAAATTCCTTATTGTAACTTTTTTTCTTAATTTTTCAAACAGTCTAGACTAAAAAAAAAATGAGTTAACATTGCATAGTATATTGCTGTTCTTGCATATGATTAATGTTTCTCATGGTAATTTAAAAGGATTTAATTAAACCATATGTAAATAATATAAATATTTACAGGAATATATTACAGAATATGTTGTGCATGGTGCTACAACTTGTATTATTTTAAAATTATGTTGACATACATGTTTAAATAAAGGATTTTCTTAAAAGAATTTAATCAAATTTTCCTACATAAAATTGTAGAGTGCATATTTTTATAAATATATGTTTTTAACATTGATATATATATTATATTTTTTATAATTGCAATGTTGTATTTTCTAAAATATGATAATTAATTGTTAATTTCTATAAACTTCCTTTATTTTAAAATACATTGTTTCTATATACCTTAGGAGAACATTACTTCTGCTTATCCAATCTTAATTATATTTTACTAAAATGATCTTAGTTTTTTTTTTGTTCAATTCAATTGACTTTTCAACTTAATTTAAAGCAAGCAAATGCAAACAGAGAACAGTTTTAAATTAAAAATTCTTATTCTTCTTTTATTTAACATTTATCTTCAGTTTTTAAATTAATGTTTGGACTAACACAGTGATTTTTGTTATCAGTACTGAATATGAATGGCCGCATTATTTTTATTTTTTCAAAGTTAACTTTTTGAATTGCTAAGATAAATATTAGAACTCTTTATCAGCATTAATTCAAGGTTAAAGAAGTAAAATGTTTTTGCTAGGAGACTTTTCATTTTTCTTTAGCAAATAACAAATAATTTGAACAAAAACTTCATAATCGCCTCAAACGGTAAAGGTTTATTCTTCCGATTACAAATTTATTATCGATATCTCTTTCTGATTTTCTAAAAGAAATGCTATTTGAAAGACATTTATAACAACAAAAAATTAAAAAAACGTGCAAATTACCTTTGTGTATATAATAATATATTAATGGATATATAAATATCCAATTGAAACATTTTTGAATTCTATAATCATAATTGTTCTATGCAATATATAATTTTTTTTATAAAATTAATTAAAAAAATATGTATTTACTTAGAAGCAGATATAAAATTATTTTCATTATAAATGCCAGCATGTATAATATTAGAATTATCGATAAATGGATATTGTATTATTGTCGGTTGTGCAGCTGGATTGTAACTCCGTGTGGTTTGGTTCAGACTCCGGTTTAAGAACTCGCTGCTTTATTTACACACTCACAGATATCACATACATACAATTATAGATATACACTATTTAACACATTTAAAAACAGATTATTCTAGATTCGTGGAGGAATTGCATTTCTAATCAGAAAAATCCGATACCTAGGTTTGCGCGGGATGAGCGTAAAATAGTTTCCGGGTTAGAGTCTGTAGAACAACTTATACTCAGGGTTGTGCAAAATATATTTCCTCTCTGATTAGAGATTGCAAACTTGATACAAGTAGGTTTGTTTATGTCGTCCAGTTCATTCTTTACCATGTTTGGACATCGAGTATTGGTATCCTCCAAATCGTATTTAATGAAAAGACTTTACTGCTTAAGATGGGTTTTCACCAAATAGTTGAAGACTGAATAGATTAGCCTTCCAATTGGCTGACATTCTACAACGTGAAATTTATTATCTGGTTAAAACACACCTTTGTAATTTTAAATAGAAACATAACTATTTGCTTTGGCTTCGTTTTTAAGGTTTCGATCCCATCTTCTTTATTAAAATCATACCATCCACTATGCAACTCCTAGACCTTTTAGTAAGTATAAATATAACACAATTCATATGTTAAAAAAGGATAAAATAATCGCGTTGGTGTGTGGCTTAGAGAAAGTTTTACGTACATTACAGGAAAATTGTTACGTAATTTTAACCAATTTTGGATGCGCAATAGATATTTTATAAATATTAGATAGCTCCACTGACTGAATCCATGAATTAAGAATGATATGTAATAAATACACTGAAGATAAAATTGAATTCGGAAGCAATTTTTACTAAAAGCTAAACTGTTTGGCTTCAAAATCGATACAAGAAGAATAAAGGATGTCAAAAAACAGCTTAAAAATCTAAAAGAATATTTATAAACTAAACAGGTAATAACTTATTTATCACTTAAATAGAGATGACATGTTTTATTGTACAATAAAATATTAATGTCATTAATATTATAATGGATAGGGCCTGAATGGCCGAGTGGCTAGCGCTCTGGTGCTCGGTGCCACAGGTTTCGGGTTAGGGTCCCGGCGGTGCCATGGATGTGTGTAGTGGTTCGGAATCCACTTTAAACCGTAGGTCCCGGTCTAATAGGATCGTAGAGCATTACTCCGCGTCCGTGGCTTATCTTCAAGTTACACGCGCCCCCTGGGTAATGCAAAGTGAGTAACGTCTGTGCAGCGTTTGCCTTAAGGCATCTAAGACGTCCATGTCTGTTTGCCAGCTGCATTGGAAAAAAAAATATTATAATAGATATTTTCTAACCTAGTGTAAAACCTTTAAATAACCTTTCTAACCTTATGTAAATCTTTTTTTTTTCTAATGTAAAAAACCTTCTATGCCATGTACCGTTTTAAAACATTTAAATTCATGTACAGAATACGATTCAATACTTTCATGCCTAGTATATAATATTTTCAAATCCCCATTAGTTACGATTATTTTTGTTTTATAAATTTAAAAAAAAATAAACCAGTTAAGTAGTTTTGGAAGTAATCAGAGCATTTCAGTAAATCAAAATAAGATTCCCCATAAATAGGTCGCAACAGATAATACTTAAACGAAATGGACACATTTCCTCTCTAATGCGAACAATTGCTGGATTTGTCCTTAAAATGGCCGACATTTCTCATCCTTAAATCCAGTTTCTTTGGGAAAAAGAAACTTGTTTCCTTGCCAGATTCAAGCTCTGAAAAAACGAAAGACTCAAAATTTGAAACGAAATCCTATTTCCAAATCTGTATATTTTAAGACCCGTAATCCTTCGAATTCCAGCATAACGCTACTGTGGGATTTTATTTTGATGGAAACCCTTGAATAAAAACTCTCTGACTGTGTGCGGGAGATAACTTTCGGAAAATATAAGAATAACAAAGCGTTATTTAGAAACTGAATCGGTTTCATTGATTTAAATAAGTATAAAAAGCTGAGATAAAAAAAGAGGAATTTTTAATTTTTTTTAAAGTTATTTAATTTCAATATTTTTTTTCTTTTTTAGGTTGTTGGCACCGTTCTTGACATTTGTGTGAAATTTTATGTCAAAATACGTTCAGCTCGGTTTCGAGAGATGCTAAAACTGATTCCGGCGTTTTTTGAATTATCTGAAATAATTCAGTAAGAACTTACGTTAATTTTTGTTTGCGGAAACGTATAGAAAATTGCAGACGGCATTAGCTGAGCATTACTATATCGGAAAGATATGTTTAGAAGTAATATAAACAGTTTAAAGAAGGCAAAGAAGGCGTTGAAGACGAAGAGCCCTCTGGTCGACCCTCCACCTCAACCGACAAAGAACACGTCCAAAAAATTAAAGATTCGGTGCTTGCATACCGTCGGTTTACAATTAGAGACCTTGCTGTTAATGTTGGAATTTGAAAATTCTTTTTGAAAAGATGTTTTGGTCTTCAAACGCGTCAAATCTTAATTGGTACCGAAAACACTAAATGCGGCAGTTCACACTGCATTGATTCTTCGTGAATGTTTTGCCAAAAATTAAACCCATATCGTTCCACAACCACCGTATTCACCTGATTTAGAATTGTGCCACATCTGGCTATTCCCTAAACTCAAAAGACAACTCCGGGGACAACCATTTGAGTCGATTGAAGATATATTTCAAAAATCGCCGGAATCAGATTTAGCATCTCACAAAACCAAGCGTAACTCAAACACTAATAAATATTTCGACGGAAAATTTCACACACATGTCAAGGATAGTGCCAACAACATACCATATGAAGTACCATATGCTCGGAAAATTTAAATTGAAAAATGTTCTTACTTTTTGGACACAGTAGTATGTTAATGTATTTTATATGAAGCAAAAAATAATTCTTTACTATCAATTTCATAAACAAATTTTATAAAGTATTAAAATGTTTATTATTGAAAAAATAATATATATTGTTAAATCTCTTTGAAAACTACAAGTAGTTTCTTAATGCCTAATGTGTTTTAGAATAAAGTTAATGTACTTTAAAATTTATATATATATATACATAAATAATTAAGCGTTAATTTATTTAACGTTTAATTATTTATATTTTATGTATATATTATTATTTATTTTTATATAATATATATACTTATATTATATATATGTTTTAACGTATTTAAAACTTTTATTTTTATTAACTTTGTAATTAAAAGTATTTATGTTATCAAATAAATACTTTTAATTACAAAGAAGTTGTAGTAAAAATATGATGGATAAAGGTGTAACTATAAAATTAACTTTTTTATAGACTAAGGTAAGGATTTATATAAGAGGTACAGTTTTAAACATTTCATTTTAATAGAAAAAATTACGCATCTACAATTAGTAAAATACGTCATTGAATATGCATAATAAAAATTGCTGTTTTCATTTTATTATACAATATTTTTTTAGGATTCTTGTTTCCAAAAATAAATTAATGCAATTGATACTTTTTTAAAATATCGTTTGCGATGTCACAGAAAGGTACCTTTCGAATACAGCATATTTACTGGTTTAAAACCCAATTGTCGGAGATTTAAGTTACAAAATTTTATTTTTCAGATCTAATTAACCAAAATGTCTTAAACCACTGGAGGGCAGTAAATAACGATAGCTTTTTACAACTGCTGTGTAACTACTTCAAGCAATATTTTAGCCAAATTAGTATGACAGGGCGTACTTATTATGCTAATGAAATCCTCAGTGATTCTGAAACATTTTTATACTACAGCTTACGTTGAAGGGTAATACTTAATATTCGTTTGCTTCACAAAAATAAAAATAAATAAATAAATAACTGTCAGAAAAATAACTTTAAGTCAGAGTATATTTGGACAATTTTGGTTTGGGCAATGATTGAAGGGGTTCGACAGCAGTAACCTATCTCGGACAGAGCTTTTATCCTAATAGAAACTCAAGGTAGATTGTTGAGTTATAGTTTCTATCTCGCTAAGACAATAGCATTGTTTAAGGTGCATCCACTATGGCGGGTAATTGACAACCAATCATGAAATTTCGCGGGAACAGCGGTTCGTTTGCTAAGGAAAAAAAAAGAATCTATTGGTGAGTGTTATTCTTTTGGGTAGACAATAAATGAAGACTAGATGACAAATTACATGATTTAACGCTGAATGAAAGTGTCTGTGAATTTAGACACTTCATCAGCTGCAACCATCTTTCATTGAAAGAATTCTTGTTCGAATTCTTTTAGAAGAATGACAGGATATCGATGCCTTTTCTGTTTCTCTGGATAGAAATAAACCTCAACCCCATGTTTGGAGGAGTTTCCGGTTTTAATATATTTTTTTTAAGGAATAGTTCCTTATTATTATTTTGCTCCTGGACTGTAGGGTTTCCTTCTACCCCATTCTCGTGAGATGAGTAGGATGAGAAAAGAACAGAAAAGAAAAGAAAAGAAAAATTGCCAACAAAACAGGAAGAGTAGAATAGATTTATTAATCTTCATTTGAGTAGAAGGCGAAAAAAATTTTGATTTATTGTGAACGGTAGCAGGGAGTATTTTCTCCTGTCCCTTTTTCTCATCCTAGGACGCTTTGCATAGGGTTTTTTTGTGTTGATGTTACAAATGTCTTTTAAATTCTATTTCTTTTCGCGAATCAGAAAGAGATCAACCTTTCTTATGATGCATGAGTTAGAAATGTATTCAGTTGAAGGAGTAAAAATTTTCCGCTTGTCACGTATATAATGGTTTCATGCAAAGTATCTGCTATTTGTTAAAATAAAACGAAAGGTTGTTTTTTATGGTAAAAAAAGTTATACTTTTGACTTGAATTAATGGAATATTTTTTGACGTGAATTATTTGAATGATTTGTTGAAGCATAGCATTTTGTTTGTTAGAAATTGAAATATTCATTAATATTCTTAATGTAAAGTAAGAAATTAATTTAATACTATACATAATTAAATACTAATTTAAATTTCATATACATTGAAAACATAAAAATAGCAATTTCTGAAATGTAAATATCCTTAAATTGAGGATCCATAAAGTAAGGAAATTTAAATTTAAACAAAATTAAAGTTGTTTTAGACAAAGGTATTATTTCTATAAGTAGTACAATTTTAAAACCTTTTATTTTTATTGAAAATGTTACCTATCTACAATTAGTAAAATACGCCATTTAATATGCATAATAAATATTGCATGTTTTTATTTTACAATAAAGTCGTTTTTTTAGTATTCTTGTTTTCAAAAATAAATTTAATCCAATTCATCCTTTTTTAAACTAAAGTTTGCGATGACACGGAAAGATACCTTTCGAATACGGCATATTTACTGGTTTAAAAAATATTGCCTAAAGTTTTAGTTAATTTTTTTTTTTTTTTTTTTTCAGATCTAATTAACCGAAAAGTCCTAAACCACTGGAGGGCAGTAATAAGATAGCTTTTTATATCTGCTATTCAACTACTTCAAGCAATATTTTAGCCAAATTAAAACCACGGGCGTACTTATTACGCTAATGAAATCGTCAATGATTCTGAAACATTCTATACTTCGGCTTACTTTAAAGGGTATTACTTAATATTAGTTTGCTTTATCGAAAAAAAAAAAATAAATAAATATCACAATAATAACTTTAGGTCAGAGTATATTTGGACAATTTTGGCTGGGGCAATGATTGCAGGGGTTCGACAGCAGTAAACTATCATGGATAAATCTTTTATCCTGATAGAATCTCAAGGAAGATTGCTGAGTGATAGTTTCTATCTCGCTAAGGCAATAGCATTGCTCAGGACGTATCCACTCTGGCAAGTAGTGATTGACAACCAATCATGAAATTTCGCTGGAACTGCAGTTCCCTAGGGAAAAAAAAAGAATTTATTTGGGAGTGTTGTTCTTCTGGGTAGATAATAAATCAAGACTAGATGACAAATTACACGATTTAACGCTGAATTGAAACTGTCAGTGAATTTACCGACTGTTCCTCAGCTGCAATTATCTTTCATTGGAAGAATTCTTGTTCGAATTCATTTAGAAGAATGACAGGATATCGATGGCTTTGCTCTTTTTTAGAAACTCTGCCGTTTTGGAAATAATCCTCAACCCCATGTTTGGTAGGGTTTCGGGTTTCAATATATTTTTTTCACAGAATATTTCCTTATTATTATTTTGCTCCTAGACCGTGGAGTTTTCTGCTGCCCTTTCTCGCGAGATGAGTAGGATGAGACAGAAAGAAATGAAAAATTTCCAACAAAACAGGAAGAGTAGAATAGATCTATTAATCTTCATTTAGTAGAAGGCGAAGAAAATTTTTTATTTATTGTGAACGGTAGCGGGGAGTATTTTCTCCTGTCCCTTTTTCGGATCCTAGGAGGCTTTGCATAGGTTTTTTTGTGTTGTTCTTACAAATGTCTTTTAAATTCTATTTCTTTTAGCGAATCAGAAAGAGATCAACCTTTCTTATGATGCATCAGTTAGTAATGTATTCATTTGGAGGGGAAAACATTTGCCGCTTGTCACTTATATAATGTCATTATGCAAATTATCTGCTATTTGTTAAAATAAAACGAAAGTTTTTTTATTTTTTTATGGTAAAAGAAACTTTTACTTTTGCTTTGAATTATTTGAATATTTTTCAGGTTGCGTAGTTAAAGCATACAATTTTATTTGTTAGAAATTCAAATATTTATTAATATTCTTTATATAAAGTAATATATTAATTTTATAATATCCATAATTTAATACAATTTTAAATTTCCTATTATTAAAAGCCATATTAATACCTTTTTCTATAAAGTAAATATCCTTAAATTAAGAATATTTACATTTAAGGAAGTGTAAATTTAAATTCCAACAAAATTAAAGTTATTTTAGACTAAGATATTATTTATATAAGAAGAAAATTTTAAAAGATATTTATTTATATTAATACCAAGATTTTACGTATTTAAAAATAGCAAAATACGTCATTTACTATGTATTCCAAAAATTGCATGTTTTGATTTATTATAAAGCATTTTTAATGGCTCTTGTTTACGAAACACATTTTAATGTAATTGACGCTTTTTTAAAGTATCTTTTGAGATGACACAAAAAGGTGCCTTTCAAATACAACTTTTTTACTTTTTTTAAAACCGAATTGTCTCAGGTTTAAGATACAAAATTTTATTTCTCAGATCTATTTAACCGAAAAGTGATAAACCACTGGAGGGCAGTAAATAACGATAGCTTTTTACAACTGCTATGCAACTAATTCAAGCACTATTTTGGCCAAATTAGAACCACGGGCGTACGTATTATGCTAACGAAATCGCCAGTTATTCTGAAACATTATTATCTGGCTTACTTTAAAGGGTATTACTTAATATTAGTTCGCTAAATACAAAAAATAAATAACTCTCAGAATTAGAACTTTAAGCCAGAGTATATTTGGACAATTTTGACGGCGCCAATGATTGAAGGGGTTCGACAGCAGTAAACTATATTGGACAAAGCTTTTATTCTGATGAAATTCAAGGTAGATTGTTGAGGGATAGTTTCTATCTCGCTAAGGCAATAGCATTGTTTAGGACGTACCGACTTTGGCGGGTAATTGACAACCAATCATGAAATTTCGCGGGCACAGCGGTTCGCTAAAGGAAAAAAAAAATTATTGGTGATTGCTATTCTTCTGGGTAGACAGTAAATCAAGACTAGATGACAAATTACACGATTTAACGCTGAATCGAAACTGTCAGTGAATTTACCGACACTTCATCAGCTGCAACTATCTTTCATTGAAAGAATTCTTGTTCGAATTCTTTTAGAAGAATGACAGGATATTGATAAATTTTTGCTCTTTTTCTGGATAGAAATAAACCTCAAACCCCATGTTTGGAGTGGTTTCCGCTTTTAATATAATTTTTTCTAAGAATAGTTCCTTATTATTATTTTCTCCTAGACCGTGGGGTCTCTTTCTACCCCTTTCTCGCTAGATGAGTTGGATGAGACAGAAAAAAAAATTGCCAACAAAATAGGAAGAGTAGAATAGATCTATTAATCTTCATTTGTGTAGAAGGGGAAAAAAAATTTTGATTTATTGTGAACGGTAGCAGGGAGTATTTTCTCCTGTCTATTTTTCTCATCCTAGGAGGCTTTGCATAAGTTTTTATTTGTGTTGATCGTACAAATGTCTTTTAAATTCTATTTCTTTTAGCGAATCAGCAAGAGATCAACCTTTCTTATGATGCATCAGTTAGTAATGTATTCAGTGGAAGGAGCAAACATTTTCCGCTTGTCGCGTATATAATGTTTTTATGCAAATTATTTGCTACTTGTTAAAATAAAACGAAAATATTTTTTTTTTGATAAGCGAAACGGTTACTTTTGACTTGAATTAATTGAATATTTTCCAGTTTCCGTTGTTGAAGAATAGCATTTTGTCTGTTAGAAACTTAAATATTTATTAATAATCTTAATATAGATTATTATATTAATTTAATACTATTCATACTTATATTTACATTGGAAATTTAAATCCCCTTAACCTCTATCTATATACCAAACAATAGTAATGTAACTATGATACTAATATTTATAATTTTCCATAGTTTTTAAAAATTAAAAAAAGCCTGCAAAAAATTTTCATCTTAAAAATGTCATTTAAAGTAGAAGATGTAGATAATTTTTTCGAAAGATTCAATTAGTAATGTATTCAG
The DNA here is from genome assembly GCA_021605075.1 of Caerostris darwini. Classification (NCBI taxonomy): domain Eukaryota; kingdom Metazoa; phylum Arthropoda; class Arachnida; order Araneae; family Araneidae; genus Caerostris; species Caerostris darwini. Next base: position 42,355 of record BPLQ01000176.1, read on the forward strand.
TTTGAAAGAGCAAAAGCTTTCCTTTTCTCACATAGATAATTTTATGTATATTATCTTCTGTTTAATTTAAAAAAAAAGGTTTTCTGATAAAAGAAACCCTTTTCTCTTTGAATTAGTTGAATAATTTTCAGTTATTATTAAGAAAGACAAATAGATTATGTATTAAGTCATAAATATCAGTAATAATCATAATATTTATAATTCTAATATTATACATACTTGGGCTTATTTTGAAAGTATTTTCAGATCTTTTACTAAATAGATAAATATTTTTTGTATTGATTTTATAGAAAACATCTTATTTTGCATATCAATTATCGTTTTTCTTTTTCCTTTGCCTTTATCATAAAGGGCAGTTTAATATGAGAACATTCCTACCATTCCTTACAGTGGTAGGAATGTTCTAGCATATAAATGTTCCTACCATTCCTCATATTCTGAATATTCCTTTGGGCATGCTATGCAAATCTGGTATTCAAAGGATGCAACTCCTAGTTCACAAGAATTGTGGGTGCATTGAAGATGAATTCAAAAGTCTTCCACATAAGCTATTATTTTAGTAAGTTTCATCAACATATGTTATTTGTATACTGATACTAAATCTCTAAAACATTGCAAATTTCCACATTTTTTCTTGTTGGTAACTTTCCTTGTTTTTAAGAACAATTACATAAATTATCTTATCTTAGATATTTATATAACCTCAATGTTGTACTTAACAAGAGAAAGACATATCTCTGATTCCTACCATTATTGAAATATCTTTTTTTAATCAAAAATGAATAAATATTGCAAAAAATAAAGAGTAAAATTAATTTTTAATTAAAAATTTATAAAATAGTTACTAAATTAAATGTAATTATATAGTTTAATGAACAAAAATAGCATTATTTACAATTATATTAAACAAAAATGTTACCCAAGTTTATTTGGGAGCAGTATGTATTTTTGACATAATGTGAGTTTCAAATTTTTCATTTAATTTTGTGACCATTTTGACTAGAATCAATGTAGGATATCACATTATTCTGTCATTTATCAATTTTTTTTCATTCAATTTATTCATATGTTTCTTCCTAAAATACAATTCCTTATTGTAAGTTTTTTCAATTTTTTATACAGTCTTGACAAGAAAAATTGTGTTACAGTTAAGTAATATATTACTATCTTATGTTAATTTAAAAGGATTAATTTGGATGCAAAAATAATACTATAAAAACTGCATCAACCTCAAATTGGAAAACATTAAAGTAGTTAATTATTAATTATACTTACTTACAAAAATATCTAACAGAATATTTTGCTTATATTGCCATAACTTGTATTATTTTAGAATTATGTAGAATTTTTTATTTAAATTAAAGTTTTTTTAAATACGAATTTAATCGAATTAAATCCTATAAAAAGTTGAAGAATACGTATTTTTAAAAATATATATACTTTTATATTGATATAAATGACATGCTTTTTATCATTGCAATGTTGTACTTTCTAAAATATGATAATTAAATGTTAATTTCTATAAACTTCCCTTCTTTTAAAATACATTGTCTCTACATACCTTAGGAGAACATTACTTCTGCTTATTCAATCTTACTTATATTTTAGTAAAATGATCTCAGTGTTTTTTTTTTTTTTTTTTTTTTTTTTGTTCAATTCGATTTACTTTTGAACTTAATGTAAAGCAAGCAAATGTAAACACAGAAAAATTTTAAACGAAAAATTTTTATTCTTTTTTTATATGACATTTATCTCCAGTTTTTAAATTAATGTTTGGACTAACATACCGATTTTTGATATCAGTACTGAATATGAATGGTCACATTATTCTTATTTTTACAAAATAATTAAACTTTTTGAATTGCTAAGATAAATATTAAAACTCTTTATCAACATTATTTACTAGAAATATTTTTGCTAGAAGACTTACTATTTTTCTGTAGCAAATAACAAATAATTTGAAAAAAACTTCATAATCGCCTCAAACGGTAAAGGTTTATTCTTCCGATTACAAATTTATTATCGTAAGAAAGGTAGTTCTCTTTCTGATTTTCTAAAAGAAGGGGAATTTGAAAGATAGCAAAAAATAAAAAACGTGCAAATTATCTTTGTGTATATAATAATATTTTAACGGATATATAAATATCCAATTGAAACATTTTTGAATTCTATAATCATAATTGATAAGCAATATACAAATTTTCATAAAATTAATACAAAAAATATGTCTTTACTTAAGAAAAGGCATACAATTATTTTCATTATAAATTCCAGCATGTATAATATTAGAAATATCAATAAATGGATATTGTATTATTGTCGGTTGTGCAGCTGCATTGTAACTGGGGGTTGTTGCGTTGAGACACAGGTTCAAGATCTCACTGCTTTATTTACACACTCACAGATATCACATACATACAATTATAGACATACACATTTTAACGACAGATTTTTCTAGATTCGTGGAAGGATTCCACTTCTAATCAGAAACACCCGTTACTTAGGTTTGCGCGGGATGCGCAGAAAATAGTGTCTTGGTGAGAGTCTGTAGACCAACTTATACGCAGGACTGTGCAATATATGGTCCTTCTCGGGATGAGAGATTACTAACTAAACGTTTCTCAACAGAAGCGGTGGTGGTGCTGTACTTCCTCTCGGATGAGAGTCTCGAGGCCTACTGACCATATCTCCTGAACCCCACAGGGAGCACCCTTGCTGTGTGTTGGAGGAAGCTCGGTTACAATATTAGGATTATTGCAGATATATACATTTTAATAAATTAACTATTTCCCTTTATGAATAAAAACTGAATATTATTCAATTGATTTAAAACGAAAAGAATTTCTTTTACCAGAAAACCTTCATTATTTTAATTAAATAGAAGATAATACAAATGAAAACGTTATTTACGTGAAAATGAGAAAAATGTTTTACGCTTCTACACTGAATACATTATTAATTGAATCTTAGAAAGTCTATCTTTATTAAACTCATTAAAAGAAATGTAATTTACAAAACATTTTTAAGAAAAAGAAAACTAAAAAAAGGCAAATCTTTTCTTTAATTAAATAGAAGATAATGTGGTTAAAAATATTATATACGTAAAAATCGGAAGATTTTTTGCTCTCTCAAATTGAATACACTGATAAATGATTCTTAAGAGATGTTTAGTTTTAAATGTTTGAGTTCAAAACACTTTTTTAAGATAAAGAAAAACAAAAAAAGTAAATCATTTTCATATTTAAAAAGTACGGAAAATTATAAATATTATTATCAAAGTTATGTTAATAAATTTATTTAATGGCAGATTGATAGAGATTAATAGATATTAAATACATTTAAATTTACAATAGAGACATAAGTATTGATAGTATTAAATTAATATATTTATATTTAATAAGATTATTAAAAAATAGCCAAGATTATAACAGAAAAAATGCTACATTTAAACAATGGAAACTGGAAAATATTCAATTAATTCAACGAAAAAATAAAATTTTCTTTTACCATAAAAAAAATAGCGACAAGCGGAAACTTTTAGCTCCTCCAACTGAATACATTACTAACTGATGCATCATAAGAAGGTTGAGCTCTTTCTGATTCGCTAAAAGAAATAGAATTTAAAAGACATTTGTAAGAACAACACAAAAAAAAACCTTATGCAAAGCCTGCTAGGATGAGAAAAAGGGACAGGAGAAAATACTCTTTGCTACCGTTCGCAATAAATCAAAAATTTTCTTCGCCTTCTGCACAAATGAAGATTAATAGATCTATTCTACCCTTCCTGTTTTGTTGGCAATTTTTCTTTTCTGTCTCATCCTACTCATCTCGCGAGAAAGGGGTAGAAGGAAACCCCACGGTCTAGGAGCAAAATAATAATAAGGAAATATTCACAGAAAAAATATATATATTAAAACCGGAAACTAATCCATACATGGGTTTTGAGGTTTATTTCTGTCCAGAAAAAGAGCAAGAAGGCATCGATATCCTGTCATTCTTCGAAATGAATTCGAACAAGAATTCTTTCAATGAAAGATAGTTGCAGCTGATGAAGTGTCGATAAATTCACTGACACTTTCGATTCCGCGTTAAATCGTGTAATTTGTCATCTAGTCTTGATTTATTTTCTACCCAGAAGAATAACACTCACCAATAAATTCTTTTTTTTTCCTTAGCGAACCGCTGTGCCCGCGAAAGTTCATGATTGGTTGTCAATTACCCGCCATAGTGGATACGCCCTAAACAATGCTATTGCCTTAGCGAGATAGAAACTATCACTCAACATTCTACCTTGAGTTTCTATCAGGATAAAAGCTTTCTCCAAGATAGTTTACTGCTGTCTAACCCCTTCAATCATTGCCACAACGAAAATGGGCCAAATATACTGCAGACTAAAAGTTATTATTCTGATGGTTATTTATTTATTTTTCTATAAAGCAAAGTAATATTGAGTAATACATTTCAAAGTAAGCCAGTGTATAAAAATATTTCAGAATCATTGACGATTTCATTATGATTTAATTAAATGATATAAAAATGATATATTTATGTTTAAGATATATTTATATATATTATGATTTCATTAGCATAATAAGTAATCTGTGTGGTTCTAATTTGGCTAATATATTGCTTGAAGTTGTTGCATAACAGTTTTAAAGAGCTATCGTTATTTATTGCCCTCCAGTGGTTTGGAACTTTTTGGTTAATTAGATATGAAAAATAAAATTTTGTTACTTACTATAAATCGCCGGCAATCGGGTTATAAACTAGTAAATATGCTTTATTAAAAAGGTACTTTTCTATGTCATCGCAAAAGATATTTTAGAAAAGCATTAATTGCTTCAAAATTTGTTTCGAAAACTAGAATCCTGAAAATATACTTAATAATAAAATCAAAACATGCAAATTTACTATAAATAATAAATTACGAACCATATTATATTATGTAAAATGTTGTATAAAAATAAAGCAAAATGTGTTAAAATTTTGCTTCTTGTACAATTAATACCCTAATCTAAAAAAAGTTTAATTTTGTTTAAAATTAAATTTATATTTACTTAAATGTAAATATCCTTAATTTAAGGATATTTACCGTTAAGAAAATTCAATTTTATGTTTTCAATAAATATGAAATTTAAATAATAGTATTAAATTACGGATAGTATTGAATTGATGTAATAATTTATATTAAGAATATTAATAAATATTTAAGTTTCTAACAACAAAATGCTATCCTTCAACAACGAAAACTGGAAAAAAATTAAATTAATTGAAGGTAAAGTAAAAGTTTATTTCACCATAAGAAAACCCATGGTTTTATTTTAACAAATAGCAGATAATTTGCATAAAAGCATTATATATGTAACAAGCGGAAAATTTTTGCTCCTCCAACTGAATACAATACTAAGTGATGCATCATAAGAAAGGTTGATCACTTTCTGATTCGCTAAAAGAAATAGAATTTAAAAGACATTTGTAAGATCAACACACAAAAAAAAACCCTATGCAAAGCCACCTAATTTGACAAATAGGGACAGGAGAAAATACTCATCCTACTCATCTTGCGAGAAAGGGGTAGAAGGAAATTCCACAATCTAAAAGCAAAATGATAATAAAGAAATATTCTATAAAAAAAAAATATATTAAAAGCGGAAACCCCTGCAAACATGGGGATGAGGTTTATTTCTATCCAGAAAAAAGAGCAAAATCATCAATATCCTTTCATTCTTCTAAAAGAATTCGAACAAAAATCCTTTCAATGAAAGAGAGTTGCAGCTGATGAAGTGTCGGTAAATTCACTGACAGTTCGATTCAGCGTTAAATCGTGTAATTTGTCATCTAGTCTTGATTTATTGTCTACCCAGAAGAATAACACTCACCAATAGAACCTTTTTTTTCCCCTCAGCGAACCGCTGTGCCGCGAAATTTCATGATTGGTTGTCAGTTACCCGCCTTAGTGGATACGCCCTAAACAATGCTATTGCCTGAGCGAGATAGAAACTATCACTCATCAGTATACCTTGAGTTTCTATCAGGACAAAAGGTATGCACACGATAGTTTACTGCTTTCGAACCCCTTCGATCATTGCCCAAGCCAAAATTGTCCAAATATACTGTGACTTAAAGTTATTATTTTGAAGGCTATGTATATATTTTTCTAAAAAGCAAACTACTATTAGTAATACACATCAAAGTAAGCAGTAGTATAAAAATTTTTTAGAATCACTGAAGATTTCGTTAGCATAATAAATACGTCCTGTGGTTCCAATTTTTCTAAAATATTGCTTGAAGTAGTTATACAGCAGTTACAAAAAGCTATCGTTATTTTCGGTCCTCCAGTCGCTTAGGACTTTTTAGTTAATTAGATCTGAAAAATAAACTTTGTTACTTACACCTGAGGCAATTGGGTTTAAAACCATTATATATGCTGTATTCGAAAGGTACCTTTTTATGTGATCGGAAACGATACTTTAAAAAAAGCATCAATTACATTAAAATGTGTTTTGTAAACAAGACGAATTAAAAATACTTTATAATAAAATCAAAACATGTTATTTACAATGTATGGTATAAATTGCGTGTTTTTTTTTGTTTTTTTTGAAATACGTAAATTAATTTTGTATAAACTTACATTTAAATTTCCTTAAGGAAATGCTATTTGTGTATTTTCAATAAATATGAAATTTAAATGATTGTATTAAATTAAGAATAGTATTAAATTATTTATAAGCTTAATATAAATTATTATATTAAATATTTAAATTTCTAAAGGACAAAATTTTATATTTTAAAAATGAAAACTATAAAATATTCAACTAATTCAAATCAAAAGTAGAACTTTCTTTTACTAAAAAGAAAACCTTTCGTTTTATTTTAACAAATAGCAGATAATTTCCATAAAAGAATTATACACTTGACAAGCGGAAAATTTTTGCCCCTCCAACTGAATACATTACTAACTAATGCATCATAAGAAAGGTTGATCTCCTTTCTGATTCGCTAAAAGCACTTGAATTTAAAAGACATTTGTAAAATCAACACAAACAAAACCTATGCAAAACCTCCTAGGATGAGAAAAAAGGACAGGAGAAACTACTCTCTGCTACCATTCACAATAAATCAAAATTTTTCTTCGCCTTCTACACAAATGAAGATTAATAGATCTATTCTACTCTTCCTGTTTTGTTGGCAATTTTTCTTTTCTTTTCTTTCTGTTTCATCTTCTCATCTCGCGAGAAGGGGGTAGAAGGAAACCCCACGGTCTAAGAACAAAATAATAATAGGGAAATATTCTTAGGAAAAAAACGTATTAAAACCGTAAACCCCTCCAAACATGGGGTTGAGATTTATTGCTATTCAGAAAAAGAGCAAAGCCATCGATATCCTGTCATTCTTCTAAAAGAATTCGAACAAGAATTCTTTCAATGAAAGATAGTCGCATCTGATGAAGTGTCGGTAAATTCAGTGACAGTTTCGATTCTGCGTTAAATCGTGTAATTTGTCATCTAGTTTTAATTTATTTTCTACCTGGAAGAATTACAGTCACCAATAGATTCTTATTTTTTCCTTCGCCCGCGAAATTTCATGATTGCTTGTCAATTACCCGCCATAGTGGATACGCCCTAAACAATGATATTGCCTCTGCGAGATAGAAACTATCTCTCAACAATCTATGTTAAATTTCTATCACGATAAATGCTTTGTACAAGATAGTTTACTACTGTCAAACCCCTTCAATCATTGCCTCAGACAAAATTGTCCAAATATACTCTGACTTAATGTTATTATTCTGACAGTTATTTATTTAGTTTTTCTTTCTATAAAGCAAATTAATATTAGGTAATACCTTTCAAAGTAATTCGGAGTATAAAAGTGCATAATAAGTGCGCCCGTGGATCTAATTTGGCTAAAATAGTGCTTGAAGTAGTTGCATAGCAGTTGTAAAAAGCTATTGTTATTTACTGCCCTCTAGTGGTTTAGAACTTTTTAGTTAATTGGGTCTGGAAAATAAAATTTTGTATCTTAAACCTTTGGCAATTCGGTTTTAAACCAATAAATATGCTGTAGTCCAAAGATATCCTTGATCCTGTCACCGTAGACGATACTTTACAAAAAGCATCAATTTCATTAAAATGTGTTTTGAAATCCAGAGTCATGAAAAAATACTTCATAGTAAAATTAATACATGCATTTTTTACTATCAGTATTTAACGACGTATTTTACTATATTTAAATACTTAAAATAAAGCATGATGTTTTAAAAATGTACTTCTTTTATATATAATACCTTTTATCCAAAAAAACTTTATTTTGTTTAAACTTAAATTTACATTTCCTTAAAAGTAAATAATATTAATTTAATTATATTTACGTTTAAAAAAATGCTATTTTTATCTTTCCAAGAAATATGATATTTAAATGATGGTATTAAATAACTTATAGTATTAAATTATTAATAATCATACTAAAATAAATTATTATATTAAATATTTAAGTTTCTAATTGACAAGATGCTATACTTCAACAACCAAAATTGGAAAATATTCAATTATTTCAAGGCAAAAGTGAAAGTTTATTTTACGAAAAAAAGGATTTTCCTTTCATTTTAACAAATAGCAGATAATTTGTGTAAACACATAATATACGTGACAAGCGGAAAATATTGATTGTAATTACAATTCAATAATTGTTGTAATTCAATAGTAAATTACCGTTCAATAATAAATTAATTAATGTAATTCAATAGTAAATTATCGTTCAGTAAATAATATTAATTTAATTATATTTACGTTTAAAAAAATGCTATTTTTATCTTTCCAAGAAATATGATATTTAAATGATGGTATTAAATAACTTATAGTATTAAATTATTAATAATCATACTAAAATAAATTATTATATTAAATATTTAAGTTTCTAATTGACAAGATGCTATACTTCAACAACCAAAATTGGAAAATATTCAATTATTTCAAGGCAAAAGTGAAAGTTTATTTTACGAAAAAAAGGATTTTCCTTTCATTTTAACAAATAGCAGATAATTTGTGTAAACACATAATATACGTGACAAGCGGAAAATATTTTCTCCTTCAACTGAATACATTACTAACTGATGCATGATAAGAAAGGTGGATCTCTTTCTGATCTGCTAAAAGAAATAGAATTTAAAAGACATTTGTAAGATCAACAAAAAAAAAAAAAAAAAAAAAACTATGCAAAGCCTCCTAGGATGAGAAAAAGGGACAGGAGAAAATACTCCCCGCTACCGTTCACAATAAATCAAAAATTTTCTTCGCCTTCTACTCAAATGAAGATTAATAGATCAATTCTACTCTTCCTGTTTTGTGGGCAGTTTTTCTTTTCTTTTCTTTCTCATTCTACTCATCTCGCGAAAAAGGGTTACAAGGAAACCCCACGGTCTAAGAGCAAAAAAAATATTCTTAGAAAAAAAAATTTAATCTGAAACCCCTTCAAACATGAGATTGAGGTTTATTTTTCTATCCAGAAAAAGAGCAAAAACGCATTGATATCCTTTCATTTTTCTAAAAGAATTATTTCAATGAAAGATGGTTGCAGCTGATGCAGAGTCGGTCAATTCACTGACAGATCCGATTCAGCGTTAAATCGAGTAATTTGTCATTTAGTTTTGGTTTATTTTCTACCCAGAAGAATAACACTCACCAATAAATTCTTTTTTCTTCCTTAGAGCATCGCCGTGCCCGCGAAATTTCATGATTGGTTGTCAATTACCCGCCATAGTGGGTACGCTCTAAACTATGCTATTGTCTTAGCGAGATAGAAACTATCACTATCAATCTACCTTGAGTTTCTATCAGGATAAAAGCTTTGTGCAGAACAGTTTACTGCAGTTCTACCCCTTCAATCATTGCCCTAGACAAAATTGTCCAAATATACTCCGACTTAAAGTTATTATTCAGATGGCTATTTATTTTATTTTCAATAAAGCAGACTAACATTAAGCAATACCCTCAACGTAAGGCGGTGTATAAATATATTTCAGAATCACTGACGATTTCATTAACATTATAACTACCGCCGTGGTTCTAATTTGGCAAAAATATTTCTTGAAAGTAGTTACACAGCAGTTGTAAAAAGCTATCGTTATTTACTGCCCTCCAGTGGTTACGGTCTTTTTGGTTAATTAGATCTGAAAAATAAAATTTTGTAACTTAAACCTCAGGCATTTGTGTTTAAAACTAGTAAATATTATGCATTCAAAAGGTTTCTTTCTGTGTCATCGCAAACGACACTTCGAAAAAAAAGCATCACTTAATTTATTTCTGCAAACAAGAGTAATAAAAAAATGCGCTGCTATAAAATCAAATATGCAATTTTTACTACACATAGTAAATTACTTCTTTTGCTATTTTTAAATACGTAATATTGTGTATATATACGTAAAAATGTATTAATATGTTCTTCATATATAAATAATACCTTAATCTAAAATAATTTTCATTTCATTAAAATTTTTAATTTCCTTAAATGTTAATATATTAATTTAAGGATATTTACATTTAAGAAAATGCAATTTTTATGTTTTCAACAAATATGAAATTTAAATGATAGTATTAAATTTCGGATACCATTGAATTAATAGAATAATTTATATTAAGATTATTAATAAATAATTACGTTTCTACAGACAAAATGCTATTCTTCAACAACGAAAACTGGAAAGTATTCAATTAATTCAATTCAAAATAAATGTTTCTATTATCAAAAAGAAACCCTTTCGTTTCATTTTTATAAATAGCAGATAATTTGCATAAAAGCATTATATACTTGACAAGCGGAAAAATTTGGCTCCTCCAACTGAATACATTACTAACTGATGCGTCATAAGAAAGGTTGATTCGCTAAAAGAAATAGAATTTAAAAGACATTTGTAAGATCAACACACAAAAAAAAAATAACCTATGCAAAGCCTCCCAGGATGAGAAAATGTGACAGAAGAAAATACTCCATACTACCGTTCACAATAAATCAAAATTTTTCTTCGCCTTCTACACAAATGAAGATTAATAGATCGATTCTACTCTTCCTGTTTTGTTGGCAATTTTTCTTTTCTTTTCTTTCTCATCCTACTCATCTCGCAAGAAAGGGGCAGAAGGAAACCCCACGGTCTAGGAGCAAAAAAAATAATAATAAGGAAATATTCTGCAAAAAAAAAAAATTATATATATATTAAAACCGGAAACCCCTCCAAACATGGGGTTGAGGTTTATTTCTATCCAGAAAAAGAGCAAAGGCATCGATATCCCGTCATTCTTCTAAAAGAATTCGAACAAGAATTCTTTCACTGGAAGACAGTTGCAGCTGATTAAGTGTCGGTAAATTCACTGACAGTTTCGATTCAGCGTTAAATCGTGTAATTTGTCATCTAGTCTTGATTTATTGTCTATCCAAAAGAATAACCCTCCCCAATAAATTCTTTTTTTTCTTCCTTAGCGAACCGCAGTGCCCGCGAAATTTCATGATTGGCTGTCAATTACCCGCCATAGTGGATACGGCCTAAACAATGCTATTGCGTTAGCAAGATAGAAACTATCACTCAGCAATCTACCTTGATCAGGATAAAAGCCTTGTCCAAGATAGTTTACTGCTGTCGAATCCCTTCAATCACTGACCCAGTCAAAATTGTCCAAATATAATGTACTTCCGCTATTTATTTTTTCTGTAAAGCGAACTAATATTAAGTAATACCCTTCAAAGTAAGACGATAAGTATAAAAATATATTTAAGTATAAAAATATTTCTGATGATAAAAATATTTCAGAAGTATAAAAATACTTCAGAATCGCGGATGATTTCAATAGCATAATAAGTACGGCCGAAATTCTAATTTGGCTAAAATATTGCCTGAAGTAGTTACATTGAAGTTGCAAGAAGCTATCGTTATTTACTGGCCTCCATTGGTTTAGGACCTTTTAGTTAATTAGATCTGAAAAATAAAATTTTGTAACTTAACTCTGGCAATTCAGTTATAATCCAGTAAATATACTGTATTCGAGAGGTACCTTTTTGTATCATCGCTAACGATACATTAAAAAATGCATTAATTCCATTAAAATTTGTTTTGAAAACAAGAGTCATTAAAATTACTTTGGTGAAAATTGCATGTTTTGATTTTAAATGACGTACTTAGCTATTTTTAAATACTTAATATAAAGAAAAATGTGTTAAAAAGTTGCTTCTTATATAATAATAGTTAGTTTAAAAATCTTTAAGTTTGTTTAAACTTAAATTTACATTTCCTTAATATAAGAATATTTACATTTAAGATGATTTTATTTTTATGTTTTCAATAAATGTGAAATTTCAATGATGGTATTAAATTTCAGATAGTATAAAGTTTTTAATAAACTTAATATAAATTGTTATATTAACTATTTAAGTTTCTAACTGACAAAATGTTTTCCTTTAACAACGAAACCTGGACAATATTCAATTAATTCAAGGCAAAAGTAAAAGTTTCTTTAAGAAAAAAAGATTTTCGTTTAATTTTAACAAATAGCGGAAATTTTTTGCCCCTCCAACTAAATACGTTACTAACTGATGCATCATAAGAAATTTTGATCTCTTTCTGATTCGCTAAAGGAAATAGAATTTAAAAGACATTTGTAAGATCAACACCAAAAAAAACCTATGCAAAGCCTCCTAGGATGAGAAAATGTGACAGAAGAAAATACTCCATGCTACCGTTCACAATAAATCAAAATTTTTCTTCGCCTTCTACACAAATGAAGATTAATAGATCGATTCTACTCTTCCTGTTTTGTTGGCAATTTTTCTTTTCTTTTCTTTCTCATCCTACTCATCTCGCAAGAAAGGGGCAGAAGGAAACCCCACGGTCTAGGAGCAAAAAAATAATAATAAGGAAATATTCTGCAAAAAAAAAAAATTATATATATATTAAAACCGGAAACCCCTCCAAACATGGGGTTGAGGTTTATTTCTATCCAGAAAAAGAGCAAAGGCATCGATATCCCGTCATTCTTCTAAAAGAATTCGAACAAGAATTCTTTCACTGGAAGACAGTTGCAGCTGATTAAGTGTCGGTAAATTCACTGACAGTTTCGATTCAGCGTTAAATCGTGTAATTTGTCATCTAGTCTTGATTTATTGTCTATCCAAAAGAATAACCCTCCCCAATAAATTCTTTTTTTTCTTCCTTAGCGAACCGCAGTGCCCGCGAAATTTCATGATTGGCTGTCAATTACCCGCCATAGTGGATACGGCCTAAACAATGCTATTGCGTTAGCAAGATAGAAACTATCACTCAGCAATCTACCTTGATCAGGATAAAAGCCTTGTCCAAGATAGTTTACTGCTGTCGAATCCCTTCAATCACTGACCCAGTCAAAATTGTCCAAATATAATGTACTTCCGCTATTTATTTTTTCTGTAAAGCGAACTAATATTAAGTAATACCCTTCAAAGTAAGACGATAAGTATAAAAATATATTTAAGTATAAAAATATTTCTGATGATAAAAATATTTCAGAAGTATAAAAATACTTCAGAATCGCGGATGATTTCAATAGCATAATAAGTACGGCCGAAATTCTAATTTGGCTAAAATATTGCCTGAAGTAGTTACATTGAAGTTGCAAGAAGCTATCGTTATTTACTGGCCTCCATTGGTTTAGGACCTTTTAGTTAATTAGATCTGAAAAATAAAATTTTGTAACTTAACTCTGGCAATTCAGTTATAATCCAGTAAATATACTGTATTCGAGAGGTACCTTTTTGTATCATCGCTAACGATACATTAAAAAATGCATTAATTCCATTAAAATTTGTTTTGAAAACAAGAGTCATTAAAATTACTTTGGTGAAAATTGCATGTTTTGATTTTAAATGACGTACTTAGCTATTTTTAAATACTTAATATAAAGAAAAATGTGTTAAAAAGTTGCTTCTTATATAATAATAGTTAGTTTAAAAATCTTTAAGTTTGTTTAAACTTAAATTTACATTTCCTTAATATAAGAATATTTACATTTAAGATGATTTTATTTTTATGTTTTCAATAAATGTGAAATTTCAATGATGGTATTAAATTTCAGATAGTATAAAGTTTTTAATAAATTTAATATAAATTGTTATATTAACTATTTAAGTTTCTAACTGACAAAATGTTTTCCTTTAACAACGAAACCTGGACAATATTCAATTAATTCAAGGCAAAAGTAAAAGTTTCTTTAAGAAAAAAAGATTTTCGTTTAATTTTAACAAATAGCGGAAATTTTTTGCCCCTCCAACTAAATACGTTACTAACTGATGCATCATAAGAAATTTTGATCTCTTTCTGATTCGCTAAAGGAAATAGAATTTAAAAGACATTTGTAAGATCAACACCAAAAAAAACCTATGCAAAGCCTCCTAGGATGAGAAAATGTGACAGAAGAAAATACTCCATGCTACCGTTCACAATAAATCAAAATTTTTCTTCGCCTTCTACACAAATGAAGATTAATAGATCGATTCTACTCTTCCTGTTTTGTTGGCAATTTTTCTTTTCTTTTCTTTCTCATCCTACTCATCTCGCAAGAAAGGGGCAGAAGGAAACCCCACGGTCTAGGAGCAAAAAAAATAATAATAAGGAAATATTCTGCAAAAAAAAAAAATTATATATATATTAAAACCGGAAACCCCTCCAAACATGGGGTTGAGGTTTATTTCTATCCAGAAAAAGAGCAAAGGCATCGATATCCCGTCATTCTTCTAAAAGAATTCGAACAAGAATTCTTTCACTGGAAGACAGTTGCAGCTGATTAAGTGTCGGTAAATTCACTGACAGTTTCGATTCAGCGTTAAATCGTGTAATTTGTCATCTAGTCTTGATTTATTGTCTATCCAAAAGAATAACCCTCCCCAATAAATTCTTTTTTTTCTTCCTTAGCGAACCGCAGTGCCCGCGAAATTTCATGATTGGCTGTCAATTACCCGCCATAGTGGATACGGCCTAAACAATGCTATTGCGTTAGCAAGATAGAAACTATCACTCAGCAATCTACCTTGATCAGGATAAAAGCCTTGTCCAAGATAGTTTACTGCTGTCGAATCCCTTCAATCACTGACCCAGTCAAAATTGTCCAAATATAATGTACTTCCGCTATTTATTTTTTCTGTAAAGCGAACTAATATTAAATAATACCCTTCAAAGTAAGACGATAAGTATAAAAATATATTTAAGTATAAAAATATTTCTGATGATAAAAATATTTCAGAAGTATAAAAATACTTCAGAATCGCGGATGATTTCATTAGCATAATAAGTACGGCCGAAATTCTAATTTGGCTAAAATATTGCCTGAAGTAGTTACATTGAAGTTGCAAGAAGCTATCGTTATTTACTGGCCTCCATTGGTTTAGGACCTTTTAGTTAATTAGATCTGAAAAATAAAATTTTGTAACTTAACTCTGGCAACTCAGTTATAATCCAGTAAATATACTGTATTCGAGAGGTACCTTTTTGTATCATCGCTAACGATACATTAAAAAATGCATTAATTCCATTAAAATTTGTTTTGAAAACAAGAGTCATTAAAATTACTTTGGTGAAAATTGCATGTTTTGATTTTAAATGACGTACTTAGCTATTTTTAAATACTTAATATAAAGAAAAATGTGTTAAAAAGTTGCTTCTTATATAATAATAGTTAGTTTAAAAATCTTTAAGTTTGTTTAAACTTAAATTTACATTTCCTTAATATAAGAATATTTACATTTAAGATGATTTTATTTTTATGTTTTCAATAAATGTGAAATTTCAATGATGGTATTAAATTTCAGATAGTATAAAGTTTTTAATAAATTTAATATAAATTGTTATATTAACTATTTAAGTTTCTAACTGACAAAATGTTTTCCTTTAACAACGAAACCTGGACAATATTCAATTAATTCAAGGCAAAAGTAAAAGTTTCTTTAAGAAAAAAAGATTTTCGTTTAATTTTAACAAATAGCGGAAATTTTTTGCCCCTCCAACTAAATACGTTACTAACTGATGCATCATAAGAAATTTTGATCTCTTTCTGATTCGCTAAAGGAAATAGAATTTAAAAGACATTTGTAAGATCAACACCAAAAAAAACCTATGCAAAGCCTCCTAGGATGAGAAAATGTGACAGAAGAAAATACTCCATGCTACCGTTCACAATAAATCAAAATTTTTCTTCGCCTTCTACACAAATCAAGATTAATAGATCTATTCTGCTCTTACTGTTTTGTTGGCAATTTTTCTTTTCTTTACTGTCTCCTCCTACTCATCTCACGGGAAAGGGTTAGAAGGAACCCCACGGTGCAGGAGAAAAAGAATAATAAGGAAATATTCTGTGAAAAAAATATATTAAAACCAGAAACCCCTACAAACATGGGGTTGAGGTTTATTTCTATCCAGAAAAAAGAACAAAGGCATCGATATCCTGTCATTCTTCTAAAATAATTCCCACAAGAATTCTTTCAATGAAAGATAGTTGCAGCTGATGAAGTGTCGGTAAAATCCCTGACAGTTTCGATTCAGCGTTAAATCGTGTAATTTGTCATCTACTCTTTATTTTCTACCCAGAAGAATAACACTCACCAATAAATTCTGTTTTTTTTTCTTAGCGAACCGCTGTGCCCGCAAAATTTCATGATTGGTTGTCAGCAACCCGCCATAGTGGATACGCCCTAAACAATGCTATTGCCTTAGCGAGATAGAAACTATCGCTCAACAATCTACCATGAGTTTTTATCAGGATAAAAGCTTCGTCCAAGATAGTGTACTGCTGTCGAACCCCTTCAATCATTACACGAACCAAAATTATCCAAATATACTCTGACTTAAAGTTATTATTCTGATTGATATTAATCTTTATTTCTATAAATCAAACTAGTATTAAGTAATATCCTTCAAAGTAAGCTGTAATATAAAAATTTTTCAGAATCATTGACGATTTCATTAGCATAATGAGTACGCCCTGTGGTTTTAATTTGGGTAAAATATTATTGGAAGTAGTTACACAGCAGTTGCAAAAATCTATCGTTATTTACTACCCTGCAGTGGTTTAGGACATTTTGGTTAATTAGATCTGAAAAATAAAATTTTGTTACTTAAACCTGATGCAATTGGTTTTTAAACCAGTAAATATGCTGTATTCGAAAGGTACCTTTTTTCTGTCATCGTAAACAATACTTTAAGGAAGCGTCAATTGATTTAAAATTTGTTTTGGAATCAATAATCGTAAAAAAAAATTTCTACAGCATGCAATTTTTACTATGCATATTAAATTACGCATTTTACTATTTTTATATACGTAACATTTTGTATCAAAATAAAATAATTAAATTTTTAAGTTTTTCTTCTTATATAAATAATATCTTAGTCTATAAAAATTTTAATTTTGTTAGTGATACATTTTTCCATTATGCTATTATGTTTTTACTATTATATTTTTGTAATTAAAAGTATTTATTCCAAATCTTTACAAAGCATTGACACCATACAGTGTTTCACAACTTTATTCTAAACCACATTAAGTTACCAGAAGTACTAAGAAAGCCGTTGTAGATTTCAAAGAGATTTAACAATATATATTATTTTGACTATAATATTCATTTTAATAGTTTATAAAATCTGTTGATGAAATAGGTAGTAAATTATTTTTTGTTTAGTTGATCGAATGTATTTTCATATTAAATACGTTAACACTCGTTCCAATACGGAACCAAGAATTTTATTTTAAAAAATACAGGTATAAGAAACATTACAAGTTTCTTTAACAACTACCTACATTGAATGCGTCATAGTTACAACAAAGAATAATAAAAATAAATTTAATAATAAATTATATTTTAAATAATACAGTAGAATCTCTTTAAATCGAATCTCGATAAGTCGAAACCTTAAAAACTCGAAAGATATTTTTGTTCCCTTCCCTTCAAGCCCTAAAACCTCCATTACTCGAAATTTCAAACCTCTATAAGTCGAAATTGTTAGTCAATCCCCACAAGCCATTTTGGTGTATATTTTCCCTCCATAACCCAGAAAAAAAAATTGGACCACTGTATCTCTAACATTAGCAATGTTTGATTTTACAACTTTTTCAATTCGATCTTTTTAAATTATTTCGGAATTATTTTGATTTCTTGTTGCAGTACATAATATAACTTTTAAGTTGCAAATAAACAAGTTTATTGCGTCTGTAACTTGAATATTTATTTATTTTACATCTCTAACTCAAAATAAGATAGAAAGAATCTAAAACTCTACAAGTCGAATATTTCCTTACAAAATCCGCGTAAGGCGAAATCCTCCATAAGTCGTAATCTTTATAACTCGAATTAATTGGCGTCTCCCTTGAAGTTCGACTTACAGAGGTTCTACTGTATATTCCTGCTAGCTAACTCCGAGAATTTAAAGTTTCGATTTTCTCCAGTAGAATACGCTCATCTCCTGATTTGAAGGACAGGCAGACATTAAAAATTGAGGCATACTTTCTAGCATCGACACGAGTCTGCCTCTTTGGTGTTTTTGGAATTTTTCTTTCCAGCTACACGTAGTAGATTCTTAAAAGTCTTCATTGAAGACATTACTTTCTAATATGCCACAATTCTAATTTTTGGGCATGTCGAATACCAGAGATTAATGAAAGTCAATTAACAAAAAAAAAAAAAAAAAAATTAAACGCTAAAAACAAATAATGAACACTACACATTTCAACAATATTTTTTTTTTAAAAATGCATTACAATTTACAATTCTTTTTGACATGATTATTTTACCATTTTTTTATCACTAGTCGACAATTCATTTCAATCCAAGTTTTGGAAATTTTTTGGAAGATGCCCTGTCTGGCTTCCAGATCGTGAAAAATAGTTTGGTTCAAAGCCACAAAAGTGATCACAAATTAAAAGACTGTGTCTGAAAGGTCTGCTGGGAAAGCATTCAATAAATTTACAAGCCAAAAAGTACATCATTGTGTTCGGGCAAAGTAGATCACCCCCCCCTCAAAGGTGCCAAATTATGGAATGTATGTATATTATTTGGCTGCAATATGTAGATACAATGTACCAGGTTTTCATCATGGTTCACCTCGATTAACGCTGAGTCTGTAAAGCATCGACCTTTGTACTAAATAAAAAGTACCATCTCAGTTCTTCCTCATTGGCGCAATAGCCCCATTTTGGACCAAGCTCAAAGAATAACATAGAGTGGCTTTAAAAATAAAATTGAATATTATGAGCTAATTTGCTATCGGTATTATTACATTAGAATAAAAATATTAACAAATTATTAGTATTATTATTATGCTTATATAAGCACTCGCTTTTATAATCAATATTTATGGTTAATATATGCTTATGAGGGCAAAAGTCTGAAATCTCTTTTTAGAAAAATTAAATTTATTTATTCAAATAAATTATATCCTATGTTTATAAGAAAAAGAGGTATCCGATAATCATGCAAACGTACCAGACAAATTTTGCTTCTAATTTAAATTTTCTTCTTTTTCAATGGTGTAACTGCTCGATGGTGGGCCAAAGTCGTCTGTCTACTGGCAGATTTCGAGACAGGTGATATTTTCTTTTTACGGGTCAGCCTAACTCTCTACAGTTAGATTTCTTGTCACTGCCGGGACTCGAACTCTAAACCTGTGGCATCGGGCGCCAGAGCGCTATATCATTTCAATTCAATACTTTAAAATCAATGTTTTAAATGCTTCAACTGTTTAGTTTAAATTTATTTAAAAAAACGATACTTTATAAACAGATTCTAGAATGAGTATTAAGAGAAGCATTTATGTATCTGGTAATATTCTAAAATAAGAGCAGAATTTCAGAATGATGCGACACATATCAACCTAAATAATTATATGGTAAGATTGATTAAATAACATAAAAATGATTTAAACTTTCCTCGTATCTTTATCTCCCCTTTTCATACTTATTTAAATCAAAGAAACCGATTCAGTTTTTAAATAATGTTTTGTTATTCTTATATTTTCCGAAAGTTATCTTCCGCACACAGTCAGAGAGTTTTTATTCAAGGGTTTCCGTCAAAATAAAATCCTAAAGTGGCGTTATGCTGGAATTTGAAGGATTACGGGTCTTAAAATATACAGATCTGGAAATAGGATTTCGTTTCAAATTTTGAGTCTTTCGTTTTTCAGAGCTTGAATCTGGTAAGGAAACAAGTTTTTTTTTCCTGAAGAAACTGGATTTAACTACAAAAAACTGACAAGAGGATGAGAAATGTCGGCCATTTTAAGGACAAATCCTGCAATTGTTCGCATTAGAGAGAAAATGTGTCCATTTCGTTTGTTATCTTTTGCGACCTATTTATGGGGAAATCTAAGTTTGATTTGCTGAAATGTTCCGATTACTTCTAAAACAACTTAACTGGACTATTTTTTTTATTTATAAAACAACAATAATCGTAACCAAAGGGATTTAAAAACATTATACACCAGATATGAAATCATTGAATTGTATTCTGAACATGAATTTAAATGTTTTAAAGCGTCACTTGGCATAAAAGGTTTTATATCAGAAAAAAAGATTTACGTTAGGTATAAAAGTTATTTAAAGGTTTTACACTTGGTTAGAAAATCCATCCATTATAATATTACTGACATTAATATTTTATTGTAATATAAAAACATGTCATCTCCATTCTTATAAACATGTCAAACATAGCAATCGTGTTTTACTTCTACATAATAAAGGGCATGGAGCTGCATTGTAAGTAGCATGTATTTTATCAAGATGGGAACGAAACCTTAAAAACCAACCAAAGCAAATAATTCTGTGGCTATTTAAAATTTCCAAAGTGTGTTTCCACCGGATAATAAATATCATGTTGAAGAATGTTAGCCAATAGGAAGCCTAATCTATTGCACAATCAGGCTTCCGATATGCTGGTATTCAACTATTTGGTGGAAAGGAGATCCATCACCTGATGGAAATCTTAAGCAGTTAAGTCTTTTCATTAAATCTGAGCTGGAGGATACCAATACTCTACGTCCGAATCTGGAAAAGAATGAATTAGACGACTCGAAAAAATCTGCTTCTATCCAGTTTGGAGAAGAGTCCAAAACATGTCGTCTCAGTTCACTACTTTAAAATCATTACTTTAAATGCTTCAACTGTTTAGTTTAAATTTATTTTAAAAAAGCAATACTTAATAAACAGGATTCTAGAGTGAGTATTATGAGAAGCATCTATGCGTTTCTTAATATTTCAAAATAGGAGCAAAATTTCAGAATGATGTGACACATATAAATCTAAATAATTATTTGGTATGATCGATTAAATAACTTAAAAAAGATTTAAACTTTCACCTCTTATCTTCCCTTTTCATACTTATTTAAATCAATGAAACCGATTTAGTATTTAAATAATGTTTTGTTATTCTTATATTTTCCGAAAGTTATCTACCGCACACAGTCAGAGAGTTTTTATTCAAGGCTTTCCATCAAAATAAAATCCTAAATTAGAATTATGCTGGAATTCGAAGGATTACGGGTCATAAAATATACAGATTTGGAAATAGGATTTCGTTTCAGATTGTGAGTCTTTCGTTTTTCAGAACCTTGAATTTTGTAAGGAAACAAGTTTCTTTTTCCTGAAGAAACTGAATTTAACTACAAAAAACTGACAAGAGGATGAGAAATGTCGGCCATTTTAAGGATAAATCCTGCAATTTTTCGCATTAGAGAGGAAATGTGTCCATTTCGCTTAAGTATGATCTGTTGCGACCTATTTATAGGGAATCTTAGTTTGATTTACTGAAATGTTCTGATTACTTCCAAAACTACATAACTAGACAGTTTTTATTAAATTTATAAAACAACAATAATCGTAAGCATGGGGATTTGAAAACATTATATACGAGGTATGAAAGTATTGATTCGCATTCTAAATATACATTTAAATGTTTTAAAACGGTACTTGATATAAAAGGTTTTTTACATTAGAAAAAAAATATTTACATTAGGTTAGAAAAGTTATTTAAAGGTTTTACACTAGGTTAGAAAATCCATCTATTATAATATTACTGACATCAATATTTTATTGTAATATAAAAAGTAATCTAAGTTTAAGTGATAAGTAATTTATCGTCTATTTATTTTCTAAATATTCTTTTAGATATTTAAGTTGGTTTTGAAATCCTTTTTTCTTCTAGTCTCAATTTTGGAGCCAGACAGTCGAGCCTTTAGTAAAAATTGCTTAAGATTTCTATTTTATCTTGAGAATATTTATTACATATCGTTCTTAATTCAATGATTCAGTCAGTCGAGTCTATAAAATGTCTAGTATTTATAAAATATATGTTATGTATCCTAAATTGATTAAAATTTTATAACGCTTTTCCTCATAATTCACTAAAACTTTCTCTAAGTCACACACCAACGCGATTATATTAACATATCACATGTGTTTTATTTATACCTACTGAAACGCAAGAAGTTGTTGCATAATGGATAACATGTGTGGATAACAAGACGGGAACGAAACCTAAAAAACGGAATTCAAAACAAATACTTCCGTGTCTATTTAAAATTACAAAGGTGTGTTTTAACCAGATAATAAATCCCACGTTGTAGAATGTTCAGCCATTTGAAAGGCTAATCTATTCAGTCTTAAACTATTTCGTGGAAACCCATCTTAAGCAGTAAAATATCTTCATTAAACGCGAGCTGGAAGGTACCAATACTCTACGTCCAAATCTGGTAAAGGATGAACAGTTCGACACGAAAAAACCCACATGTATCAAATTTGTAGAAAAGTCGTAAACATATCCCATCATAATTCGTAAATCAGAATTAGTATAAATCCACATATATCTGGTTTCTCAACTCAAATGTTTCCCAGCTTATCAAAGGATGGCTAATTGCTTATTCGCAACATAATTTTACTTGTTTTTTAGATATCCAACATCAACGCGTATTTAACATAGCAATTATGTTTTACTTCTTTCTAATAAAATACATGAAACTGCAGAATGGTCAGCATATTGTTTTTTAAATAAAATTGATTCGAAACCTTAAAAAGAAGGCAAAGCAAATATTTATGTGTATTTGAAATTTCATAGGTGTGTTTCCACCGGATAATAAATCTCACGTTGTAGAATGTCAGCTAGTAGGAAGCATAATCTACTTGCCAATCAGACTTTCGATCTGCTCGTATTTAACTATTTGGTGCAAAACCATCCATTACCTGATGGAAATCTTAAGCAGTTAAGTCTTTTCATTAAATCTGAACTGGAGGACACCAATACCCAACTTCCGAATCATGGGAAGCTGCCTGATGGCCAAATGGCTAACATTCTGACCTTTGGTACCACAGGCTTCATCCTGGCGGTGGCATGAATGTTTGCGAGTGGTTCGGAATCCACGTTAAGCTGTAGGTTACAGTCTAATTAGCCTAAAGTGTGCACAAAATGACCGTAGAGCGACAAACAAAACAGAATCTGGGAAATAATGAACTGGAAGACACGAAAAATCCCGATTCTATCCAGTCTTTTCCAGTTTGGAGAAAAGTCTTAAATGCGAGGAAAATATTTTTTTTATTTCCATTAATATTTAAAATAAAATGTAAAAAATTATAATAAACTGGTTATTTACGTTGTTCGAAAAAAATTGAATTGAACCTCCGCGACTATAATAAACTAAATTTACTTCAGACTTTACTCCCAATGTATCATTCTAAAAACTACCAACGCAAAATCAATATAAACGAAATTTATTTGCTGTTTTTGTTAAGTATAGCCTTATTGGAACTCAATCCTTACAAATTTGGCCACCTATCGTAGAAACAAAAGGAATATATTAACAAATCAAAATTACAAAGTGAAAAAAACAGACATTCTTAACAAAAACGACCAAAAAGCCTTAAAAACAGTTAAAAACAAGTTAAATGGTCTAAATATTAAATTTAAAAAAAGCTAGAAGCAACATAACGGAATTTATTGTGATCAGAACATGTTTTCTCATGCCCTCCAGTAGCGCCTGATCGCCAAGGGGCTAGCGCTCTGGCCTTTGGTATCCCAGACTTCAGGCTTGAATCCTGGTTGTGAGATGGATGTTTGTGAGTGGTTCGGAAAGCATTTTAAACTGTAGGTCCCAGTTTGTTTTGCCCTCACGTGCACAAGATGACGGTAGAGCGACAAACCACACCAAACAGGCCCTCCAGTAAAGAGCACACGAATCACCATTATGTTGTAAGTTAGTCCAATCCTGAGCAAACGAAGTCCTAAACATGTCCCTTCGTATTTCTTAGATCAGAATCGGTATAAATTCACATAATATATCTGATTTCTCTTCTCAAAGGTTTTTCGTGACCTCTCTGGCCAATTGACTAGTGCTCTGGCCTTTAGTACCATAGGTTTCAGTTTCGAATCCTGGCTGGGGCATGGATATTTGTTCGGAATCCACATTAAAATGTAGATCTCTGTCTAATTATCCTAAACTGTGCACAAAATGACCGTAGAGCGTACAAACCAAACCAAAACCAACCATCATTTTACTTATTTGGAGATCAAACCACGATGTATGTTAGCTAAATGCCTATTCACTTTTAATTTATGTACTACATTAGTTGTGCGAAACTGGGATAGCAAAATATTAGTGCAGTGTAGCAGATCTATTTGTGATGCATCCTGAATAATGCTGAATCTGCTATATGTATGCCATTCCTGTTTCGAATGTCATATAAAACTCCTGACATTTAAAAATTAAAATTATCCTAATTTTTAATTAGTTAAAATTTTAATTAAGAATTACAAGAGTTTTGTCAATTTAAATTGCACATTTTTTCATATATCTGACATATATAAAATTTGTACATTTACTTTCCCTAAGTTAAGGCTTATAAAATAATAACAATGGCTACTCACAATTGATTCGTCACTTTAAAACAAAAAGAAAATGACAAATAATTGTTGTTTGTGATGATAGATGAAAAATATTTCATCTTAATCCCTGCAAAATGTGAGATCAGATTTTTGTTTTGTGTATTTTATATTGTTGTAATCCTAGGAGATTTATTACTTTTTGTGTCTTACTTTTTAAAAAAATGAATAATGCTTTCCTAAATGTGTGTTAGCTCCGTAATTTAAAAATTGTAAATAATATTTTTTGCCTAGTATTTAAACAAGTGCAATGCAAATGTTTGTTCTTCGTCAAATAACCTTCGTATATTGCAACTAAAACATTCAACCTATTCATGATTTTTAACGAAATTTTAGATAGGTAATTTTTTTAGACTTTACTCAACTATCCGTATCTGATTTTATTTGATGTCTATGTTTAGGAAGACTTAACTTTCTAAATAAACAACTTCAATGTTGCTTGTAGTAAATATAAATAAATTTACTGCACATAATTTTTAATATAAAATATTTTTTTATGAATTTTGTTATAGCTTAGATATTTTAATTAAATAAATATATATATATATATATATATATATATATATATATTTTTTTTTTTTTTTTTTTTTTTTGGGAAGAAAACAAAATCAGAAAAATATATATTTTTTTAATATAAATAATTTAACAAACAAAAATCGATTAATAGTTTTAAATATTCTATATTTAAAATTATTGAAAATAAAAAACAAATTGAGTAAATCAAGGAATTAATTCTTAACTGATTCGTTATTAATATAATAACTCACATAAAATATCAATATTTATTTTAAAGTCAATAACAAGCAAAAGTATGGAATTTTATAATGTTCCAAATATTTATTATTAGTATACCAATAACGTATGTTGAAGAATCTTAACTAAAATAATAGCTTTTGCTGTGGACTTTTGAATTCATCTTCAATGTACCCACAATTCTTGTGAACTAGGAAATCAACCCTATGAAAATATTTATGTGCATATCATCATAGTATGTTCAAAGGAATTTTCAGAATGTAAGGAGTGGTAGGAACATTCCTATCACTGTAAGGAATGGTAGGAATGTTCCCTTATTAAACTGCCCTTTATAATAATCTAAGTCAGAACATCATGAAGATAGACCTTAGACTCTATATATACCCTTAACATAAAAGCAAATTACTCTCACACCTCCAGGAAAGAATGCATTTCATGGCCAAAAAACTACATTAAGATTAAAAGTTTATAAAAATGAAACCAATCACTTTTTGGGGGAGCGGGGGTGGATTACAGTTATCAGATTCGGGACTAAATAAGGATTACTTTAGACTTTTGACTCTGTTGTTGTTTCTTAGCCCACTTGGACAGCAATATCTAGACCAAGTCCAAGACTCAGTATGCTCTCATGGAAGAAGGGAAAGGTGGGGTCGGGTTTTCACCCGTACGATACACAAATGCGGGTTACTTCCCATTAAAAATCCTCTCTCCTGCCCTGTCCTCCTTCTTCAGCATCACGGAGCCAAATCAGACTTCTGCCTACTTGTGGCTCATCACAAACTGAAACAAGAGAAACTGAATTTTGTGTTATTAGAATATCTAGAGTCTAAAATCTGTTTTGGTTTAGTTCTAAATCTTATAACCATAAAGTACTGAAAAAGTGAATGGTACAGTTCTTTAGACTAATTTTAATCTACTTCTATCTTTCCTGGTGGTGCGAGAAACTACATACTGTGTTGTGGAGATAATTTTTAATGGGAAGTAACCTGCATGTGTGTATCCGTACAGTTGAAAACCCGGAAAACTCCTGCACGGTATTCCAACACGCAATTAAGTCTTCTCATTATTTGAAACAGTGTCTACACGAAGGGTATTGTAGACACTGTTTGACGGTGACGAACACTGACGGTGTTTTTGTAGTGTCTACAGTGGTTCAGAACCCACTTTAAACGATAGATCCCAGTCTAATATGACTGTAGAGTGTAGGGCTGAAACCCCTACCCAATAAAAAGATAGCATCTCCTGTCTCAAAATCTGCCAGTAGGACCCACCATGAGAATGTTGCACCACTGGTGATGATCATGAAGTCTGCAACAAAAGCGCTAACGGATTGAATCTCCGACTATTGCTCACCAGCGGTGAACGTTGCCATTGAGTCACGAATTGGGCTTACTTTATACTCTAGAGGTCTCCACAACACAGTACGCAGTTTCTCACACCACCATGAAAGATATATAAAGCGATGTTAAGATTAAAACTAATTTAAAAATAAGTAACAGTAACAGATTAACAGTAAAGATAAGTAACAGTAACTTTTTAAGATTTTTTATGGCAATGGGATTTAGAACTAAACCAAGACAGATTTTAGATAGATATTGTCATAATACATGCAGTTTTTTTCATGGCAAGAAAAGTATGCAATTTCTGACTCACAGCCACACCAATATTAAAATTAGCTCACACAATTGAAGCAATCGCTTTTATTGATGTTAGCTACTAGCTTACAGAAAGGTTTGAATCCAGTGTTAACGGACATTATTTACAGTAATTTTTTTTTCTTAAATCACGAGACCCGGATAGATATTATGGGAGCTCGTTTATGTATTCGTATCTACAGTCAGATTACTTATAGGGAGTTCCAATTTACCACATGCCATACACATTAGAACCTTCATCAACAAAAGAGCTTAGGTTTGTTTTGTTACTGTAACAGTTATTTTTTACACACTTTAGACAATTAGACTGGGTCCTACAGTTTAATGTGGATTCCGAACCACTAACAAACATCCATGCCACAGCCAGTATCCAAATCTGAATCCTGGGGTACCTTAGGCCAGAGTTCTAGTCAATTGACTACCAGGCAACATTTTTATGTTGTCTGCAACATAAATATTACTATTGTTTATTATTTTTTTTTTTGCATAATTATAATTTATTTTATAATTTTTAAATTATCTACATTACTAGCGAATATAATTAAAAAATGATTTGGGAAATTATTCAGTCGAGTTCTAACATTCATATTCATTGAACCTGTCAGCAATTGTTTACAAAGAAAGGTATAGCTAGAATTTGCTTTCTTTCGGCAGTACTGTTTTTTTAATGGAATACATTTTACGGATGGGTCAGATAATTAAAAGAAAAATGCAAAAAACGAGATTCAGTCATATGATAGGTTTTAAAGATTAAGTTTCATTGAAGTTTATCTGGAAAAATATTTTTCGTAAATTTTGTTAATTTTAGCTCTCATTTGAATTCATTTAAAATTCAAATTAATATAATAAAATAAAGTTAAAAAATTTATAATAAATAGGTAAAAATGTTTCATAGTTTGCAATTTGTAAGATCTTCATTTATTATTTATTAATTTTTTTGTTAATTTCTTCGTGGTTTAATTTACATATTTTTGTAGCAATATTTAGTTAGTAAATTATTCATGTAATGACAGTAAATGTAAAAGGTGTAAAATGAAACATTATTTGTAATTTAATTATTAGTATTGCGTCATTTTCAGACAGAGCAGACTAATACAATTCCTGCAAATTTTATTTTTTATAATAAATATGTAATAACAACAATACTATGTAATAACAACAATACAACAATTTTTACGTTATTTACAAGTATCAGAAGTGAAATTATAACGGCAACTTCTTTTGCAATATTTGTTTTTAAATTTCCTCATTTGTACTGCTGGCACCACAAAAAGAGAAACTGATCAATGAAAGAGTACAATAACTGGTCTATAATCTTTTAGTAGACTATTTTGCAATATCTTAATTGAATGCGGTTTTCTTCTGTGTTCAACCATGAGAAAATGAAGAATCGCAACACAACATAACATCTATTCCTATATTAACGATTGAGCGGTTTTACTGTTTTGCGGTTCGTCAGTTACAGACATGATACTATTATTTTTCAAGTTTTGTAGAATTTAGATAATATATAAGAATTTATAAGAGAGTTTTTTTGTATTGTATTTATCAAAGTTAAGATAAGATTTTGTTTAACTATTAGTTTATTTGAGTTTTAAAAAATTGTAGTTTATTAACCTAATAAATTAAGATACAAGAAGTTTACTGTCATTTTAAAATGACAGTTTTTTTAACTGAGTTAATTTGTTACTGTTGTTCTAATGCAGCTGGCAATACAGAGACACTTAATCTTTATATTATAAGCAAGGGCTGCACTGCTGTTACTCATTTAGCATAATGCAAGGGGCACGTATAGTTTGAAGAATGCAACGAACGCGATAAACACTACCCCCACAACACTCTACGATGCTATTAAACCGGAACCTACGGCTTAAAGAGGATTCCGAACCACTAACATCCATGGCACCACCGGGACTCAAATCCGAAACCTGTGGTACCGGATGCCTGAGCACCAGCCACTCAGCCATCAGGTCCTAATTTGTTACTAGAATGATATATTTGAGCAGTTTCAGCGTTATCCAATGGGCGCAAACATGTTGTTTGGTGGAATGTGATGTCTGAAACAGTTCCTTGGTACACTGTAGTCGCATTTTAAAATGCAGTATGGGAATTAGCTACTATAGACCAGGAATGGATGTCGGTCTATGGATTTCTTTATGTCTAACGCATAGGCTTTCAGAATAGATTCCCTCATTTTCAAAACATTCTTCTCTGTTATTTGCGCTAACTGCTAAGCCAATTTGACTTATAAGCAACATTATAAATGAAAAAAACTTAAATTCACCTAATTTTCTATATTTTGTGTGTAATTTCTTTTGTACTGTGGATAGTATAAATTTACAATATCATTTTTGAACTATTCACTGAGAGATGTCACTGGCCCCTGATTTTCTTTCATTTCATAAAACGAAAATATTTGGTTGAAATAAATTTGAAATTTTCTCTGATTTTGCCGTCAAAGTAATATACAATATCATTACATCATTGTTCGAAACTAAAGCAAACTGAAAGAAAATGTAAGTCAATATAACGAAGAAACTTTGTTCACATAATAATTCATTAACCTTTTTTGCATTTGAATTTGAATGTCTATAGTCAAGATTGTAAGCTAATAATTAGGTTTCTCTGTTTGATGGAGTAATATTTCTTTTGTTTTTATTTTTCAAAATGAGGGGCATTTGTATAATAATCAGATTGCACTAATAATCAAATATTTAAATAGGCTGAAAATCATGCAGCACATTTTTGTTCATGCTCTCTTTTGCTTGAAAATGTTTATGGTCTATAAAGATATATCTACAAAGATAACTTGTTGTTGTACATTAACCTATTGTGTAATTCTCTCTTTAAAATTTCTCTCTTTTAAAGATACACTTTACTAAAAACATTTCAGGGTTTTTTTTCTTGTCTTGGTGAGTAGTACAATGTGTTTCTGAATTAAGTATCAAACTTAGTGCATATTTTAGAGATGGGCATGTTAAGTCCATTGCCAGAAAAATTATCGTGGTTTTTTAAAAAGTGGGCAGAGATTCTCCAAATACTATTGATGGGTATTTTTCTACTAAATTACAATGGCAAATTTGTGCCAATATATATCAATATATCTGTGGTGAATCCTGGATAATGTTAATTCTGCTACGAATCCGTCATTCTGATAGCGAATGACTTCATGGAAAACGTCTCTACATTTAAAAAATAATAACTAACTGAAAAATAATAACTGTAATTTATTATCTATTTTTATTAGATAAACCTGCTATTATTTTTAAAAGATATTATAGCAAAGAAATCAGACATTGATTACAAGCTAAGTATCGGATTTATTCATCAATTTATTTGCTTCTAAATATTGTAAGTGTAGGGAAAAAAATTATTTTTGCCTTTGAGAGAGGAGTGACACAACTATTTTGGCATAATTTGCTTCTGAACTTTCTTATATTGCAGTCATTTTTGACATCACTAAAATGACTGCAACTTAAGAAGGTTCACCTTTAGAGCATCGTTATCGTTAGCTATAAGTGGAAGGAAATATATATGTCGTTATCTGTAATGTGGAAGGAAATGATAACATCCATGGGTAATTGTAATACATTCACGTGCATGTAGAAACCAAAACATTAGAAATAATGCCAGATTTTCAATAAGAGAAATTGTGTCAGAACATACTACATATAAGACTATCTACTACATGTCATAGTCTATTCACTTTTAATTACTAGTCATATCACCCACGAAATTTAGTTATTTCTTCCACTCTTGCTAAACTGCACGTACAACCACTGAGCCACAAATGTATTACTTTAAAAATTTATTTTCCTTCCTTTATATATTAATGCAATGCACATATCAATTTTATTCAAATTCAAAATCTTATATCAATTAGTTATAATTGTATAAATATAAAAATCTAAATATGATTAATACATTATGACATCCATTCAGTTAAAACAGGAAAAAATGAAGTACCAGCCTTAAAAACATAATGTTTAAAAAATCTATATACGAGATTTTTAAAGCATTACGTCCAAACCAAAACTAGTTGAAGTGGCTTCACAAGCATATTGCTTTTTAAAGGTATTTCAGCAAGAAACAATATAATTGCTTTGCTTTAATACATTTTTCTTTTTGATGCTTTGCAAAACATATGATATGAGTATTCAAATACAAAATATTAAAGGCATTTATTAATGAACCAGACCTAGACTCATGTAGAATGAATTCGAATAATAATTTCAAATTCATTAATTAAATATTGTCATTAATTAATAAGGCTTTAATTAAATATTGTCTGAAAAAAACTTGATTTAACTTTAAAAATTAAAGTGTTTTTTGATGTTTTGTACACTATGTTTTCAATTTGTCTAAAAATCAAAATCTTAAAGGAATTTTAATAATGCACCAAACCCAGACTCATATAGAAAAAATTTCTAACGCATTGAATAATTATTGCCGTCATTTCAGAAGAAACAAAAACACTTGATTGAACTTTAAAGAATAATTTGCTTCTTGATGTTTTGTACACTATATTTTCAATTTCTTCAAAGATCTAAACATTAACAGCATTTTATTAATGCACCAAATCAAGATTCCTCTAGAAAGCTAAACTAACTGCCTAACTAACTCCTTGGCACTACAGTTCATATTAGACCATCGCCTACTAGCAGATTCCGAAACAGGAGATGTTTTCTTTTTACTGGGTAGGGTTGTCACCCCTACTCATAATGTTCTACAGTCATTTAGACCCGGACCTATGGTTTAACTAGAAAACTAAACAGGCAAATTAATTCAGGTGCATTTCAAACATATTGCCTATTTATATTTTCAAAAGAAATACAAATAAATACTTTGACATAATAAATTTATTTATTATTGTTTTGCAAAATAACAGTTCATCCTTCTATTAAAACAAAAAAACTCCACAAATTAATTTACATTAAATTATTATTACAATGCATGAAACCCAAAAATGTCCTGAAAAGCATCTTGTGCATTTTATAAGCATTGGCGATATTTATATTGGCGAAATAGCTTCGCTTCTTTATGGTCTACCCAACAGCCTCTATGTCCAACAAGGAACAACGCAGGATATGTTTTCTTTTCACTTGGTAGGATTTTTAGCCCTACATATAATGCTGTACAGTCATATTAGACCGGGACTTACGGTAAAAATTAATTCAGGAACTTTTCAAATATATTAGCTATTTGCAATATTTTCAGAAGAAATAAAATAATTAATTAGGCTTATTTATTTACTGTTGCTTTGCAAAATACATCATTTTATTAAAACACAAAATTCCAAACTAATTTACATTAAATCTTTATTATAATGCATCTAACCAAAACTACATCTTGTGCATTTTATAAAGCATTGGCGATATTTATATTGGCGAAATAACCGCTCTTCTTTATGGTCTACCAAACCAGGAACAACCTCCACTGCTATCAAAATAGATGAGACGAGAGCAAATCTTGACACACGGTTCTGCTCAATTTACTCTCCCTACCTTGAATGGAGAGAGACTATATATAAAATCAGTATGACACGGCTCTCGTCGAGTGTTTTATCAATAGAAATCTGATATGCTCGCTACTCAGAAAGTTCACGGTGCAGAAGCCCCGAATCGATCCACTCAAAATCGATGCATGTGTTTGAGTACGTCTAATGTGACAGAGATGGGCTTAACTTTTATATACAATTATATTCTTCTAATGGTGTAATTTTCCTAGAATCAAGTGGTTTTGACCTCTGTGAACAGTTGGTTTTTTATTAATAATAATTTTTTTTTATTTAATTAAAAATGTTTTGAAACCATTAAGCATTTACAAATAATGCTTTATGACAAAAGACCGCAGACTTAAATAGTAGGTGGCAAATCATAAATTTTATAATTCACACTAAATTGTCAATACATACTTCATTCATGACTTAATTTTAATAAGTATGTGCACGTGTTTGCCATCACTAACACATGTTAGTATTATTAAAAATGTTTTAATAACCCTTTATGGTTAATACTGTTGTGACATAAGACCACAGTCATAAATTGCAAATTATAATATAAGTGCCAAAATATAAGTGCATTTAAAATATAAATATATTGCATTTAAAATATAAGTGCCAAATCATAAATTTTATAATTCACACTAAATTATGAATACATATTTTATTCATGGCTTTATTATAAGTATGTGCATGTGTTTGCTATCATTAACACATGTTAGTATTATATTTTAAAAACCAGTTGATTAGGTGGTTACTCTGAGAAATAGTTTCCCTTTGACAGTGACGGATTGGCTTCAGGGTTTATCTAATGTGACATACAAATTCAAGGCAGTTCCAATAAAATTGGATGCTCTTTCCAAAGTCATTTATCCTGTCTATGCTACTCACGAGACGATATTGAGATTACTCAGCTGCTATTACTATCTTGAAATTATCAACAGCATAGCGAAATTTCAGGCTATATGCTAAAAAAAAATAGTCAGTATTTAAAGAAAGCAATTCAATTAAGTAGAATATTCTACAATAAACGTTCCTGAAGCAAGGAAACTATATAGCAATGATGTCAGTGTTGTTAGTATATCATATAATATTTCTGTCTGATATATGTTGGTATATGAATATCGGATCAGGAATTTCCTGAAGTACAGACACAATTGGGCGAAAATGTGATGGAAAAGTTTCTCGAAAGAATAACCTATAAGAAAAACGGAAGCGGCCATTTGTCTGGTGTTTTATTCCATTATTAATAGCACAACTAACAAACTTCCTGGTACTAAAGCTCATGGTCGGCCAAGGCCGTCTGGCAAATTTCTACTGGCACATTTCGAGACAGGAGAGTATGTTATTTCTATTATTAACATAGTCTCCTGTATCGATTATGATTATGTTATTCTGGGGGTAGGGTTATCAACCCTATGCTCAACGCTCTGCAGTCATATTAGGCCGGGATATACTGTTATCTATCTATATATATATATATATGTATATATATATATATATATGTATATATATATATAAAATACCATAGTTCTCAATAATCAAAACATAGGGATTTTAGTATCTATATTTTCAGTAGCTATAAGTTCAATTATTTATGGTCAGATGTATAACTATCTGTACATAAATAAATTTTTTAGTTTATTATGGGGTTTTATAATTAGTCTAAATATGTAAATACCCAAAATTCAACACAGAATGCATTTCATCAATATTCGATTGTTGAATTCGCGTTACAATTTCGTTGATCATCTAATCTGAAAAATAATCAGATTTATTCAAATTTTAACTCGATATTTATTAATATATGATTAAAAGAATTTTTGTAATCTTAATTATTAATAGCAAAATATAAAAAACTGAAATGTAGGGAATAAGGTGTTTCCTTTCGTTTTAAAACAAAAAATCTGTCCATATATGTTTGTTTTAATAATGTTTTGAGTTTTGATCTTAAAAATTGAGAAAATTACTTTTTCTTATGAAATACCATTTCATTACATATTCATATTTTGTTAATGTTTTTATGAATAGCAGTTTGTAATTCTGGTGAAAATTGTCAGTAATGATGAACTTACTTTACAAAAGTTAAAAACGTGTTCCAAAGAATTAGACTTTCAGCTAAAGTACATTTGGATTTAAATGCTTTATTTTAAAATACCTCTGCAGTTAATTTTAATAAATTAAATAGATAAGCGTAAATTTATCAGAAGTGATTGAATGTTTAAAACTAATGTTAATTTAATTTACCTTTCTTTTTCAACTAATTATGGTAGAATGGTATCTTCCTTAATTTATATGCACTCTTTAAAAGAATGTGATATGTGATTAAGTGTTGGCAAAAGAAGAATTCGTGTCCTCAAAAATTTAATTATTTTGCAAAAATTATTTGTTTTGCTATAATTGCATAGCTTAAAATATTTTTACGCGTCAAAATATGTTTATCTTGTTATATTAATATGGAAATCAATTATCTATTACTAAACTCGGATATCAATTTTTTAAGTAAATGAATTATAATAGCATAAACAGCTTTCCAGAAAAACATTTTGTTTATCTTTATAAAAGAATTGATTTCATAAAAATGCTTTTATAAAGGAACTTTAATAATATTCCAATTATGAGTGAAAAAGAAAAATATTTGCTAAATCCGGTACCTTCTAAATAGGATTTTTCAAATAATTTTTTTTTTTTGTTATAGTTTAAAATTATCTCAGATGGAAAATTTAATCTAGAATTTCAATTTATATCAACCAGTAATGGATTGTGTATGTTTACAAAATGTAATAAGGTATAGTGTCCTAGTGATCCCATTCACATGCCTGCCTTAAAATTTAATTTAAATACCTATCATTCTGAAGACTTCGCAAACTGATTCGGAATTGAGCCCTTTGAAGCGAACTTGATTGTGGTTTCTAAGATAAATATTTCGCTTTTGCAATAAATTTTCTTAGTTGTAATTTTCTGCTTTCTTGCATTGCAACACAAAACTGCGAAACAATTATAGTTAAAAGTTTCCTCCAAAAATAATATTCTCTTGTCATCACCAGTTGATGAGCTGACTAAATAAAATTTTTAATCGCAATCGAAAAAATATAGTAAAAGTTCCATTCGGTATAGCAATATTTTTAAATTAATAGACATAAATAAAACGAAAAGTTTTTAGATTAATAAAAAAAATGTATATATATATATAACAGTAACGTCTTTATAATTAGTATTCTAGAATACCCCCATTCCCATTAAAAAGAATAGAATTGCATAAGTAACTACTTATGACAACCAACTAATTTCGCCGCACTACTAAAGTGTCCAAAAAGTAAAACCAATTTGCAATTTAAAATTCCCGGAGCTTATGGAATTAAATTTTTTTATTTTTTATTTTTAGGTTGCTGGCACTGTCTGTGTGAAATTTGACGTCAAATTATTCATTAGTGTTTGAGTTACGCTTGGTTTTGTGAGACGCTAAAACTGATTCAGGCGATTTTTGAAATGTCTGAATTAATTGAGCAAAGAACTTGCATTAAATTTTGCTTGCGGAAACGTATAGAATGTTGCAGGAGGCATTCGGTGAGCATTCCTATATCGGAAAGAAATATTTAGAAGTTGTATAAAAAATTCAAAGAAGGCAGAGAACGTGTTGAAGACGAAGATTTGATGCTTGAAAACCGTCGATTTACAATTAGAGACCTTTGTTGAGGATGTTGGAATTATAAAAGGATCGGTCAATTCCCTTTTGGGCCTCAAAAGGATAAATAAAGAGTTTTTGAAAAAAAAAAATAATTGGTCTTACTTTTTTGTCACAGTCCACGTTGTGCCATGAGCCCCCCAACAATACGACTACAAAATCGTCTGTCTCGTGCTTTGGTTTTCCAGTGTGTCATCTTTAGGTTCTCCAGATCTTTTTTCCACTTCATCAATCTATCTCTTTTTCGGTCATCTCTTATTTTTTTCTGTCACTGGCACTTCCCCTTGAAAATCTTCTTTTTGTCTCTGTTATGTACATTGAGTAACTTTCTAGTCAGAAGTCTGTCGTGTAATAACCAGGGGTATTCTTCTTCTTCAACTCGAATTTATTGGAAGACAATTAACTTAATTTAAAATAATTTCAAACTGATAACACGACTTCAATAATTAATTAATCCATTATTGAAGCATAATAAAAACACTGCATAACTGATGCATTGGTGCATAATAAGAACATACATAACTGTTCTGTATTTGCTAATTAAAACTAATTTAATATAAATGATGCATTAGTTACGCCAGACTACAATTAAGAAACATTTTTACACATAATAGCCTAATTTCCTCAATCTAATAAAAATAATTAAACACAAATTCTCAAAAAATTTAATTTTATATCTATAAGGAAAAAAATTCATAAATTTATGAATTAATTTTAAATGTAAATCTTGTTGTTTTAATGTCATTTAAATTTATTTATAGCTCCAATTAAAAAATTGTTTCAGAGAACATGGATAACGAAAAATGTTCAAACTATGCAGTGGGACTTTTTACCGGCACTATAATAAAATAACGGTAAGTGATTAAACCTTCTTTGCTTTTTAATTATGCTTACAATTATTGAATTATGTGATCAACAATTTCAAACGAGATGTGGGATTTACTAATATAGTTAAAGAAAATAAAATATAAAAGTTTTCAATAATTAAAATATCTTTATATGCATTAGCTTTTTATATTTTTAAATATAGCAAATTTTTATGATTACTCTTGAAAGCCGTTAAACTTATATCAACATTGTAGGGGGAACATCACTTTAATTCATCAACATCATTCCTTATAAGCAATATTGGCATCCGTGAGTTTGTCAGCTTAACAGTCCTTCGTCTATGAGCTCTATGGGAATTTGCGTATAAGTCTTAGTAAATGTTAGGGCCGGATATGCGTATGATCTCGATTCAGTGTTGCTTCAGGGTAGAACTGAATTATTTCTTTAAATAATATAAGAGACCTTAGCCGTTATATTTATTTAAATTTTCTAAGATAGCGCTGCAAAACTGCAACACACAATTATACAACAACATTTATTTACAAAATCATCTTAAAAGCCTGTTAATTTAAGGGTCTTTGTACCATCCGTACTTCTTGAAACTCTTCACTCCATTCCGCACATTTCCTTTTTTCTTTCTCCCTCTCTCATTATCGGTTCCAAAGTCTAACGAGTGAAAAAAAAACGTGCAAAGTCCAAAGCAAGGGTCAACCGATCCTTGAAAGGAGGATTCTATCAACTTTGTGTTCAAGGTTATAGATTTTTGAGAATGCATGGGAGATCTCCTCCAAATAGTCGTATTGTCCTTCCATATTCTTAATGTAGAATGTCAACTTCCAGGAAAGTGAAAAAGACTTTCATATTCGCCAAACATATGGGAAAAATTGACCTTTTTAATTTTTACAGTTTATGTTAAAAAAAGTTAACTTATTTTTTAATTAACATTATTTATTAATACTCTTTTTTTTCAAAAATACATGTATCAAATTAGCTTTTATTCAATTTTCAATACTTATGATTAATTACGCATATTTTCTTAAAAATTATTTGTTCCATTTATACATAATACAATATTGTTTTCGTATTTTTTTGCCCATTGGTGATGAGTAGCAAAGGGTAGCAAATAAAAGTAGCTTAAGAGTCTTTTGTAGGCGGTTGAAGTCAGGAATTTGTCTTAATTTACTATTCATGCTAGTTAGTTCAAGTTATTACAGATTATATTCAATACATATATATATATATATATATATATATATATATACCCTTCCTTCATTCCTTGATCCATCTTAGATATTAAAAAATATCTATAATTTTCTATATTGATAATAAATTTACTGTTGAATGTTTTCCTTAATTATAATTTAACTTATAAATTTACAAGCACATTTGTGAGTCAGTATAATAGTATGGTGCATTATTATGATTTGTATAATATAATATAATGGTATGTGTATTTGTGAGGCGTCATTTATAATGATATGCAAAAACTTTTTAATGACGCATTAGTTGTCTAAACCCTACTGGTCCTTGATAAACATATTCAGAGAGATAGTAGTTCAGTGATATCCACATGTTGCTATTAGTTAATTAATTAATTAAAAGGCCAAGGAGTTAATTCAAAAGGACTACGATAATTTTAAAATGCTTAGCACATTTAATAAAAAATAACAATATATTTACTGTATTATATTATTAGATGTTATTTTTATAGATAAAACGTAAAAATTTTCAGAAATTCCTATATTCAAATTGAAGCTGAGAGTATTCGTTTTATATATATATATATATCTATATATAATTCAAAAGAAAATTCAGTTTTTCTTTCTCCATTCACATTTTGGAAATTGGCCAATATCGATACATATTTAAGTACCTACATGTTGCTATTAGTTGATAGCACAAAAGAATTTTTGAAATCTCTTTGTCACATGAAATGCGAGAAGAATAAATAAATTTTTGGAACTACACAGTATTTTTCTGTAACGTCATCTCTATTTTTTCTCAATTCAGACATGTCTCTTTTTCAAATACATTTTTCTGCTTTGCCGATCATATTCTTTTTCTCTTTCATTCTCATCATTTTTATATATTTCCAATTTTTTTTTTTTTTTAATTTTAATTTAAAAAAGTGTTCTTTCACTAGGACAATTCTTTAAAAAGAAATTATTTTAGTCTTGCTTAGTTATACGCATTCTTGCAGGCTTATTTTGGCTATGGCACGTCAAATGCTATTTAAATTTGAAATATAAATTCAAAGAGATATAACTCTAGGTTAGTAGAAATAACACCAAGGAAACTTTAATTCGACACAGAGACAATACACATGTGAAAAGATATTAAAATAATTATTAATACAAGTGCCAATTAAAGAGGTATCAAATGTTTTAAAAGCTTAGTTTTAACACTCCATTTTTGCAGACATCTCCTTAGAGGATTTGAAGATAGAAGGGATTAAATTTCCTCATTTTACACCACTTTACTCATAAAATCAAAATAATGGAGTGGAGATAATGGATCATATATACTTAAATACATAAATTATTCTCATGATGCACAATGAAAAAAGGGTTCTGAAAATTTTTAACTAACTATCATATATATTTATTCGATGTAATTGATGCTTAGTAACGCTAGGAATATAACGCTAGGATGCTTAGTAGCGCTATATTCCATGTTTAGGTTTCATCTCACAAATATTAGGGTGGAATTTCTGGAAATTATTAATTTGAATAATTCTGAAACTTTTACCCATGCTTAATTTTCAGCCTTAAATTTGTAGATATTTGATATGTTCAATCTTTTTTTCTTTATATATATATATATATATATATATATACATAGTCAATATATATCAGACTCAGTAAATATGCATATATACTAAATCTGAACTATCTTGACAACTGAAATTCAAATGTCTATCTTTATTCATCATGGTTCATGAAATCATAACCGGGATTTTTATCTATGGTTTTATTATTTTTAAATTGTTAGATAAATTAATCATTGGATGCATTAGGCACTCAGATCTCAACCTTTATCAATCTGCACTGTGAGATTACTTGTTTCATTCGTCTGCGATTCTCATACTTATCTCCCTTTCTCTATGAAAAATCTCTCCTTTTTTCCAAAATTTAATTAAATTAAGAATTAACATGGATTGATATTTAAAAAAACAACTATAATATATACGCATAATCATATGTAAGGCACCTCAGCAACAAATGTTTTACAATATTGACCACAAAAATTTGTTAATAGGGGGGAGGGTACAATTATAAAACTTTACTTCACAGCCCTCACAGAGTCTCTGACAAAAAAGGTATCCATAAAATAAGATGGCTGCCTGGACCCTTAAACCTTCGCTATCATACTGGTCTTTTTTTCGGATGCTGCAGAAAAGATACTGGATTCTTGATTGTCATCAAATGAACGAACGTTGGAATTATGTGATTAGACTGGACGGAGTCTCATCTGTGAA
Organism: Caerostris darwini; assembly: GCA_021605075.1. Lineage (NCBI taxonomy): Eukaryota > Metazoa > Arthropoda > Arachnida > Araneae > Araneidae > Caerostris > Caerostris darwini. The sequence goes on from BPLQ01000176.1 coordinate 83,178, forward strand.
CAGAAGAGTACCCCAATGACATCTGATCCCAAATCAATGTTCTTTATATAATGATAAATGTATTCTGCTGTATGTAAAGATGGAAGAAAACAGCAAGACTAATTGAAAATATATATATATATATATAATTGTAATCTAATCTAGAAGTCTAATCGAATTTCACAGTAACCTTGAAACTCGGGATACTCTGATTGTCTGAAGTTCAAATGACGATCTTTATTTATATTGGTTGTTGACGGATCTTCATCGGAATTTCTGCCTTTGGTTTTATTATCTTTAAACATTTCCATAAGTTAGTCATTGGATAAGTTAGGAACTCAGATTTCAGTCTCTGGCAATCTGCACTCGAGACTTCTGGTTTCCAGTCTTTCCACGATTCGGCTCTTATTCCATCATCCAAACCATATAAAAATGTGTAAAAGGGAGATGATACAATTATATAGCCTTACTTTACAGAACTAATAAAATCTCTTGCAAAAAAGGTGTGTTTATAAACTAAGATAGCTGCCCAGACCTTTACACTTTCGCTTTCATAATGATATTTTTGTTTTGGTGGTTATAGAAAAGATAATGAATTCTTGATTGTGACCAATTGAACGGACATTGAAATTATGTGATTAAAACTAGGTCTCATCTGTGAACAAAAGAGTCCCTTACTGATATCTTGTCCAAAATCAATGTTCTCTGTAGAATGATAAAAGGGTTCTGCTGCAAGCAGATGATGGGCGAAAACAGTAAATTTAATTTAAAACATAGTGGATACAGTAAGCCTTGAAACTAGGATTACTCTGACAGCCTGAAGTTCAAATGACGATCATTTATCTTGGTTATTAACAGATCTACATTGAAATTTCTGAACTCAGATTTCAGTTTCTAACAATTTGCACTTGAGATTTCCAGTTGCCAGTCTTTCCATGATTCGCCTAATTATTCTATCATCCAATCCTTTTGGGTACTAATTTGATATTTTAAATTTAGCATTGTTGTGGTGTTTGTTGTAGCAATAATTAAATACGAAGTTAAAAATCTTATTTTTAAAAAACTATTTTCTAATATTTATTCCAGAAAATGTTTGCTTCCATTATTATTTTTTTTCCATTCCATAAAATATATAAAGTATTCGTGGAACTACTATTTACAATGGCAAATCCATTGATGACCGACAGAATTTAGATTAGTGTGTTATAGCAATAAATAAATGAAAATAGAAACTCTTCCTTCTTTCCTTCATTCCATCTATCCTTCTTTCCATCCATTCTACCATCCTTCCTTCCTTCCTTCCTTCCATATTCTTAATGTAGAATGTCAACTTCCAGGAAAGTGAAAAAGACTTTCATATTCGCCAAACATATGGGAAAAATTGACCTTTTTAATTTTTACAGTTTATGTTAAAAAAAGTTAACTTATTTTTTAATTAACATTATTTATTAATACTCTTTTTTTTCAAAAATACATGTATCAAATTAGCTTTTATTCAATTTTCAATACTTATGATTAATTACGCATATTTTCTTAAAAATTATTTGTTCCATTTATACATAATACAATATTGTTTTCGTATTTTTTTGCCCATTGGTGATGAGTAGCAAAGGGTAGCAAATAAAAGTAGCTTAAGAGTCTTTTGTAGGCGGTTGAAGTCAGGAATTTGTCTTAATTTACTATTCATGCTAGTTAGTTCAAGTTATTACAGATTATATTCAATACATATATATATATATATATATATATATATATATATACCCTTCCTTCATTCCTTGATCCATCTTAGATATTAAAAAATATCTATAATTTTCTATATTGATAATAAATTTACTGTTGAATGTTTTCCTTAATTATAATTTAACTTATAAATTTACAAGCACATTTGTGAGTCAGTATAATAGTATGGTGCATTATTATGATTTGTATAATATAATATAATGGTATGTGTATTTGTGAGGCGTCATTTATAATGATATGCAAAAACTTTTTAATGACGCATTAGTTGTCCAAACCCTACTGGTCCTTGATAAACATATTCAGAGAGATAGTAGTTCAGTGATGTAATATCTTGTAACATAGCGAGCACAACATAGATAAATCTCACGTTATCTATGCTTACATTGTCTATGCATATAATTTTGCGAGAATATTAAGTTTATTAAATGCTCAGATGGCCATATATTTCCCCTAAGCCAAGCGCTACCTTATAAGATACAAGGGATTTAACCTCTTTTAAACAACACTTTGCGTGTAAGAATATTACAATGTCTCTTCTGTATATGTTTATAGTTGGTTGAAATAGGGATAGTTTCATTTTACTTTACAGTTGCTCATAGTCAGCTATTACAAAGGATTAACAATGTTCATATTTTTAATGAAAAATTATGATTGTTAAAGTAGTTATTGAAAGATAAATATTTTAAATTTGTGAAAAAAAAGAATACAATGTTTTCAGTGATTCTTTTATTTTGTTTTTATTACGATTTTTGCTATTCTTTCTACAAGTTTTAGCATTTAATTACCAACTAGTAAGAACTATATTTTACTCTTTTATATAATTAACATATATTTTTAAAGTGATAAATACATAATTTTAATATCATATTTATCGTTTTTAGAAAAATAATAATGTACTTCAATTTCGGTTACGCATAAACTTTCATAAATCTGCGAAAATACAACAATTGTCATCACTTTCATGAATTTAACAAGCGATAATTCGCTTATAAAATATGATTACTCAAAATTGCATTTTATTTTTTATAATCTTATCATCTAATTTTTAAATAATCTAAAACTCTCTTTTAATTTTTTTCAGTCTATGCAATAATTTTTATTCAAACTACAGAATTTTATTTTATTTTCGATTTTGTGGGCACTTGTGTCCTAAGCAAGTCATAGCAGCCTGATTTCCAATTGGCTAGCACTGTGCCCTTTGGTACCACAGGTCCCGGCTCGAATTCTAGCGGTGACATGGATGTTTAATAGGGGTTCGGAATCCATTGTTAAACTGTAGATCTCGGTCTAATTAGCCTAAAGTGTCCAAAAAATAACCGCAAAGTGACAAACCAAATCAAATCAATCAGCACATCATAAATTAATTCTATACGATATACTCATTATAAACATTTTTACAGTGATGAAAACGACTTTGATGTGTCAAAGTCATGCCTTACGACGATGTGTGAGGACAAGTGTGAGTGCCTGCGTCCTTCCTTCCAACCTTCCTTCCTTCCTTCCAACCATCCTTCCTTCTTTCCAACCATCCTTCCTTCCTTCCGTCCATCCATCCATCCATCCTTCCATCCTCCCGTCCTTCCATCCTACATTCCTTCCATCCATACATACATCCAACCATCCTTCCATTCATCCTTCCGTCCTTCCATCCTTCCTTCCTTCCATCCATCCATCCATCCATCCATCCATCCTTCCTTCCTTCCTTCCTTCCTTCCTTCCGTCCGTCCGTCCATCGATCCATCCTTCCTTCCATCCATCCATCCTTCCTTTCTTCCTTCCATCCATCCTTCCTTCGTTCCATCCATCCAACCACCCATCCTTCCTTCGTTCCATCCATCCAACCACCCATCCATCCATCCATCCTTCCGTTATTCCTTCTTTCTATCTTTCCTTCCTTCCACCCTCCTTCATTTCTTCCTTCCATCCCACCATCCTTTCGTTCTTCCTTCTTTCTATCTTTCCTTCCTTCCACCCATCCTTCATTTCTTCCTTCCATCCCACCATCCTTCCTTTCTTCCTTCAATCTATACATCCATCCATCATTCCTTCCCTCCTTCCTTCCTTCCTTCCTTCATTCCATACTGTGATCCATTCTTTTATCTTTTCATCCTTTCTGCCTTCCTTTCTCAGTTTATGGTCTGTCCCAATCAAGATGCAACAAGTTATTGTGTAGTCCATATTTTATCCATTTTTTTCTCAGTTTATGGTTGCTCAGACAATCGCTAATTTCTTGAGTCTCATTCGACATGACACCTAATATTTGTTATAAGATTTCAGTGACAGGTTATTCTCATTAGTACAACGCACTAATTGCATGCAATATAATCACCCACACAACACAGCTTATCTGCTGTCAAATTTGAATAGGGGGTTGCTATTAAGTACTTGTCAAAAAGTATACATTCATCTCTTCTGGGAATGAAATGCCACAACTCTTCCCATGATAAAAAATACTGCAACAATGAAATATTCTGGTATAGTATGTCTTAAATTTCAGTACAAATTAATTTTACAACAAATAATATTACAAATTAATTTTAATAATGTGTAATATTACATAATTTTTACAAAAAAAAAATTCTACTAAAAATAAATGAAAAGTGTAATTAAATCTTTTTCAAAAGACAAAAAGAATTATAACTATATATATAGAACTATATTCTATTTCACTCAAGAATTCTTATCGAAGAAGTAGCAACTGATAAAACTCAGCATTATAATTAACGTCACTCATGTGCAGAAACTCTGCACTCGCAACTAATTAGCAACCAATCAAGTTTCCTTTTAACTAAAATTAGCTATTTAAAAGCTTAATCGCGATAACTGGAGCAATTTTAGCTGAGCTATAACTTCTGGATATTTCAGACGTTTTGATTTCTGACGAAGTCATAGATTTCTGTATCTCATTCGTGGAAAATGTCATGCGTTATCTAAAAAGAAAGAATTAAAAATTATAAATATGGAACAAACTAAAAACTTGACATCTGAAATAGTCTTGATGCATCCTGAAACGGTTTGTTTAATGGTTATAATTAAAAAATTAATAGGGGGTGAAGTCTTTTTTTTTATTTCTCAACAAGAATTGCAATTTTTTAGGCTTGAAAACTCTTGTGCGTTTGCCAACACAAAAACGACGTTAATAAGGAAAATAATGGTGCAATAACACATTTTTTAGAGCCAGATACTGAGAATTCCGGTCATATACACGGAACTAAATAAAGTCATTACTTCATATCTTAAATTAAAGTTTCACTAAGGAATAATCGTGTTAGTCGGCAAGGGTTTTTTTTATCCAGTTTTTGAGCTCTTATTTTCATTTAATTCTTCGTTAGTCGCAAACTTTTTTAATCTTGAGTTGTTGCGATATATCTCACGAATACAAATGTCTTTCTGTCTTTTATGAATAGTTGTTTATATCTTTTAAACCGTACTAAACATTTTGCAGGATCTTTTCTGTAGAGTCAGATAGTCAATATTCATATCACACTCTAAACAGAATAAAGTTATAACTGGATATTTTATATTAAGATATCGCTAATAAATTATATTATAGTTCTTTTTACCGATTATTATCATTAAAACTTTGTTTTCATCAATCATTTTTAATCACAAATGTGTTGCAATATATCTTAAAATTGCAATGGGTTTTTTTATTCTTTATGAATAGTTCTTTTAAATTATATAATTATTTATTTTATTCTTAAAATTATTTATTAAATTTATTATTATTTTATTATTAATGATTATTATTTTATAATAAAATCTTTTTCGAAAGACAAAAAGATTTACCACCCATTTCACTCAAGAATCCTTACGAAAGAAGCAGCAACTGATAAAACTCAATATTATAATTATATCTATATTTCATTGCAAATTAATTTTACAAAAAATAATATTTCGTTACAAATTAATTTAAAATATTTTTTAAAGTTAATTTAATATCCCATATAAATTTCTACTTAAAATAAACTAAAAGTTTGATTAAATCTTTATCGAAAGTTAAAAAGAATTATACGATCTATGCCACTTAAAATTCCTACTCAAAGAAGTAGCAGCAAATAAAACTCAACATTATATTTTATATTCATATATTTCAATACAAATTAATTTTACAAAAAAAATATTTCGTTACAAATTAACGAAAATATAATTAAATCTTTTTCGAAAGACAAAAAGTAATATACGATCTATTTCACTCAAGAATCCTTATCAAAGAAGTAGCAACCTGATAAAACTCAGCATTATAATTAACGTCACTCATGTGCAGAAACTCTGCCCTCGCAACTAATTAGCAACCAATCAAGTTTCCTTTCAGCTAAAATTAGCTATTTAAAAGCTTAATCGCGATAACTGGAGCAATTTCAGCTGAGCTGTAACTTCTGGTGGATTCAGAAATTTCGTCATTGATTCCGCCATCTCATTCGGGGAAAATGCCATACGTTGTCTAAAACAGAAAGAATTAAAAAATTATAAAGATGGAACAAATTAAAACCTTGGCATCTAAAATAGTCTTGATATATGCTAAAAAGGCTTGTTTAACGGTTATAATTAAAAAATTAATAGGGGTGAAGTTTTTTTTATTATTATTTCTCAACAAGAATTGCAATTTTTTAGGCTCGAAAAGACTTGTACATTTGCCAACTTAAAAACGTCATTAAAAAGGGAAAGAATGGCGTAATCACATATTTTAGAGTCAGATAATGAGAATTCTTGTCATATACTGTACGAAATAAAGTTATTACTTGATATCTTAAATTAAAGTTTCGCTAAGGAATAATCGTGTTAGTCGGCAAGGGGTTTTTCTCTATTTTTTGAGCTGGTATTTTCGTTTAATTTTTCGTTAGTTGTAATCCTTTTTAATCTTGAGTTGTGGCGATTTATCTCCCGAATACCAATGCCTTTCTATATTTCATAAATATTTTTTTATTTCTTTTAATTTATACTAAATGATTTTAAAAATTGTGTACGATCTTTTCTGTAGAGTTACATAGTGAGAATTCATATCACACACTGAACAGAATGTTATTTTATATTGTGTAAGAAATTATCCATTATAGTTTTTTACCAATTATTACCATAAAAACCTTCGTTTTTATCAATCATTTTTAAATACAAAAATGGTGCGATATTTCTATTAATTGCAAAGTGTTTTTTTTTTAATTATTTATGAATAGTTCTTCTAAATTATTTGTTTTTATGAATAAATTTATTATTGTTTAATTAATATTTATTGATTTTATTATTTATTATTATTATTTTATTAAAATATTTAATTTTTTTAGATAGTTCCAAATCATTTAAAAGAGATTTCCTAAAATTTACAATTTCAGAATTAAAATAAAAATAATAAAAATGATTGATATAATTTTGTTCATATAATAAAAAAGGAGCTGTATTTATTGATATTTCGTATTAAAAATAGTCATATTATCATATAGTAATAAAACAAACACAGAACAAAATTTACTTCATTTAATTATTATTACATTAAATAATGGTTTCCTGCAGGTGTATATGCAACCAATATTACAACTAAAATTGGTTTTAAACCAAAATAATCATTGTATTATGTTTATTAAGCCCGATTACAATAATGATATGGTCTTCAGTATCACGTAATGCATTACTTATTATTGAAGTTTTGCTTTTAAATAATTATTAATTCTTAAAAAATATTTCTCTGTTTAATACGTATGATATTAAATGTGTAACACTCAAAAGACCTGCCTAGTTCTTGGATTTCCAGTATAGCTATTTAACTGGTCTGCATAGTTCTGTCACGCAGAGGAGTCAGATAAATGATACGCCTGTGTGATTTAAAACATGATAGGTAAATCAAAGAATGATTTCCAGCAGGTGAATATGCAATGAATATTATAACTAACATTGGTTTTAAACCAAAAACATCATTATGCTATGTTTAATTATTTCGATTACAATAATATTACGGTTCTCAATATCAACCAATGGATATGTTCTGTTAAAAATATGGCAACTATATGGTAATTTAAAATTATCCTTTGACGCATGTTAGGAATAAATAAAAACAAAAATATTATAAGATAAATTTGCAGTTATACTTGTTGAGGTTTCTCCTCACTTAACTGAAGAACTTTTAAAGTAAACAATAAAGTTACTACTTCTAATAAGTATTAAGTATTTACGGAAAAAAATAAATGCAAATTATAAGAAAAACTAAAAACAAACTTCAAAATGTCGCTCTCTTAATTTTGTAAATTAAATTCGAGAAATAACACAAACAAAAGTTAAAAGCTACTAAAGTATTTTCTTATTTTCACCTCCTGATACTCTTTTAATCCTTATTATTTTTTCTTTAAAAGCATTTCGTTTATAAAACTTTTTTTATATCAGAAATGCACGTTTTCTTTGTTTTCTAATATCCTGAATAAATTAGCAACAAAGGAACGGCAGATTGGTAATTTTTTTGGTTTAGTAAATAATGTATTATATTAAAAGGATTCATAATAAGTCTGCAAGTATAATTAATAATGTTAAGAAAAAACAAGAAATGTTTCGATTGCATTCAAGTTAATTAGTAGAAAGCTTAATCACAACGAAATACAAATAAAAATTTGAAATAATATTTGATGTCTTTAGAAACTTTTTATTTTCACAAAGAATTTACATTGTGAATATCATAAAAATATATATTCGAAGTTACCTTTTAAGAATAACGATAGAAGAAGATGTTTTTTTTTTCAAAGGTAAACAATAACAACTATGCATTTGAGCATTCCTACACTGTTCTACTTTTTGATATTATCTTAGTTATTATTTTATGATTATTTCTTATCCACGATATTGAATATACTTTGTTAAAATCAACAAATAAAATAAAAACACCTTTGTTTACTATTTATCAACTATATTATAGGAATTCGCTTTTTCAATCACATGCAGGACATTAATAAATAAAACTATCGTTTTTTAATAATAAAAAAGTGCTTACATTTCTAAAGTGGTGTTTCATTTTTCTTATTTTGAATGAGTTCTTCTTAAGAATTAAGAATATTTAATAAACTTCGCAATATTGTTCAATAATTATTCTTTCAAAATGCACACGATGTTACTTTTTTTTTTATTTCAAAAAATAACATAACGGTAACCATAAAGATATAACAGTTTACATTTTGAATAAGATACAGTTCAAATCCAAAAATATAGTTCCACTATAATAATAATAGTAATAATAAAAATTAATAATAACATTACTAATTAAAATAAAATTCAAGTTATAGTAATAGTAAAATTAAAATATTAGTCATAATTATAGTGATGATGAGCCTAACTAGACATGGAAGGAATACTTTAAAAACTTGCTAAAGCCTATGTAAACTTGCTTTATAAAGAAACAAAAACTTGGAGAATATTGAATATTTAATACTTTTATATATAGAATACATTTTCTCTTTTTGCTAATTAGAAACAGAAGAAAAATATGCGTTTCACATTTTGGTCAATTCCACTATAGAATTACTATGAATCAGTAAAGGTAGTCCAAATCTCTAGCAGATAAAATTTGAAGTTTCTATGCGCAATTAAAAAGAATTTACTTCCAAATTTTATTAAAAGTGTTTATTGATAACTTCCTGCATATATAAAGTAAAAAATAATTTCCTAGTCGATTCCACTCGAGAGTTTATTTGCTTTTATTTATTTTATAAATGTCGAACATTGTCACCTAAACTATTAGTTCACTGGATCTACAGTACTTTTTCGCCATGTCCTCATACCGAGAAGGTGCATCACAATAAGTTAAATGTTCAAAAATCATAGGCCGACTAGAGTCACACAAAACACAATTTGGGGAATCTATCGCTTCAAATCTATACAGGTGGTCACGAAAATAGTCATGACCGGTCCAACGTTCAAATAGAGATACGTCTGTCTTTTTTGGAAAACTGGGAATAGTTCTCTCTTCCCCCAGAATTCTCCATCTCTTATCTATAGCGCGTTGAATCATATCTTGCTTAAGAATTTCAGAGTCAAGTTAGCAAACAATTTAATCGCATGAAATGAAAGCGCTAGATTAAGGAGTTGGTCTATCAAAATTTCTTTCTTAGCCACTATGTCAGTTTTTTCGTTGTCCATTATTCCACAGTGGGCTGGAATCCATTGGAAGGAAATTCTGCGCGCCAGTGTCTTCAGCAAAGGCCTACTCTTCAAGATTCTTTCGGAACTATTTTGTTTAATCAAAAGGGTTTTAAGTCACAAAATATGATTGCTTTTTTAAAGGAGTGGCTACGAATCGAAAGTTGTTGAATGGTCACAGCAATTACTTCGATTTCGCCATCAAAGACAGTATTAAGGGGGACCACAGATAAATAGAATCTGAAGGACTCCCTATGGACACCTGCTCTAGCACTTCTTTCTCAAACATATAGTTTATTTGTAATCCCTTCCATTTTCGAAAATGTATTCTATTCTTTTCCAACACCGTAAGTTTTGAATTGCCATCCTTTGATCATAGCAAATAAAGTATTACACAAGTGGCACTATGAGAGATCTGCGTTGCATGCTGCACTAATTCTTGCTACCACAATTTGAACAACACAAAAGATGTACACCACCAAATTTGTAAGCCATTAACAGTGGTATCCAGTAGAGACATAGTCCTCCTACGCCTTTTCTTTCATGGATTTCTCAACTTACAAATTTATGGAGCACATCCCCGACATAGTCAGAATTTTTTCCGGTTCAGTATAACTTTTGAGGTTTCAAACAAGATCCCTTTTTTTAAAAGATCACCACGAGCATTCCATGCACATGCACAAAAGCTTTTTTTTTATCTCAAAAGTATATTTTTATGGGGAAAAATATTTAATGAATAATTTTAACAAAAGGTTGGTTTTTATACATTGAGAGAAAAAAAAACTTCTAAAAATGTGATTTTGGATTTATTTCATCGTTTTTTCAGTGAGTAATCGATAATAATAATATTTTGAATTCGTCTGCTCTCTTTAGATTGCTCATTCAATTCACTTCAGGCTCATTCAGGTAATACAATAAATTCTGAATTCCCAAAATAATTCCAAGTGCCTTTTTTTAATGTCTGCAATTGGTTCGCATTCCCTTAAGTCTCTCTTTCTTTTTTTTTTCTTTCTACTCTTTTTATCTCTTCAGAATTTTTTACTCAATTGTATTCACTAAAGTTCTTTGTGAAAAAATTAAAAGTTATTCGTAAGGTATACATCTTATTCAAATGAGTATTACCCCTTGAAAGTTCTGTTAATATTTGGGAAATCTTATTGTTCTAGCATAACACATTCATCAAAATAATCATAATCATAATCATAATCATTCATAAGTAATCAATGAAAAAAACTAATACTTATTCGCCATACTATTGCCATTTTAAAAATTGACTTTGATTTTGTAGTGTGTAGGTTGGGCAACCAGATTGTAAATGGTTGTGGTTGGGTTGAGATACTTGCGGCACAAGTTTGAAACCTCACAGTTTTATTGACACACGCTCAAACACCACACATATATAATTAGAGGCACTTATATTTAATATATTTTAAGACTGATAATTATTTCTCCCTGGAAAGACTCGAAACGCTGCTACGCGCAGGGTGCGCAAAATATGTTCCTCTCTGGATCTGTAGGCCAACTGACGTGCCGAGAAGCCCTAAACATATTTCCTCTCGGGATGACAGACTCAGCGGGAGCGTAGGTTGCGCTGTACTTCCTCTCGGTTAAGAATCTCGAGGCCAACTGACCATGTCTCCTGAACGTCACAGTCAGGCTCCCTTGTCAGTTTGCAGGAGCGACCATTGTTACAACTTTAATGGGAAATTAGTTAAACTTTTTAACATCTGTCTGGCATTTAAGAAACTCAAATTTAATCATATATTTAAAGTATGAATTGTAAATAAAATTTAAATTATATAAGGTTAATTGAAATGCAAAATCGTTTATTCTATGAATATTTTCCTTTTACCATCTTCGTTTATTTAAACATATATGATTTTTATTTAATACACTACAAAGATTAATATTTTGTGTAATATTTAAGTTACAACGAATATGTCTTATAATAATAATAATAATAATAATATATATATGTGTGAGCATTTTTATGTCAGCAAAAGTGAAAGATGTATGTGTACAACATAGAAGCATTTTCTTAGTTATTTCCTACCTGATCGGTAAATAACCAGATTAAATCTATAAAATAAATAGTTCAATGTTGATTCAGAAGATTAGAAGACCTATCGTTCCAGAGCGGAAAATATTCTCTTGATAAATTTCGGTAACTCAGCCAGCATTCATCTATTGAAAAAATTCTTAAAAACCTCTTTAGGTATGTAATCTATGTCAATGTGAAATATTTTATTGCTATCTCTAGTAAATCTATTTATATTTCAAAATAGTGTTTGTCAAACACTCAATGACATAATCCATCCTTCACTCTTACATAAAGCCAGTTAAATAACATTTTTACCATCCTATCAATTATTCAGTGGAATGATAAACATCCATTTTTAAGATTCTAGGCAAATCAATTTCTTGTTCGGGGCAGGGAAATACAATTTTGTAGAAAAGCTTTAAATTTGACGTGGATTTTTGTCATCTAATTTTTTTAGGTATTATGTAATTATTAAAAATTTTAATGATTAGAGATTAAAATGATTTTTATTGCAAGTTAAGCCATTCCGAAATTATCTTTCTTACCTATTACACCGCTCTGTTTGAGTTCGTCTTATTTGGAAGCTTGCCAATCTTCCAAGTAATAGCTAATTAGACAGTACCGCAACGCAGAAGCAAAACGACTTTTAGTTTTCAAAATGCTGCAACAGATTTAACATTATTCACTGTGTACCAAGCGTAATACTGCAACATTACATCAACTGAGCTCAAATAATGTATTCATAGATGAGTTAACGCTAGTTAAAGTATTCATACATCATCATACTTAAGCAATCTGCCGAGGGGTGATAACGGGAGCATTATCTTCCGGAAGACTTTCAATGTTGACTGCACTGCATTTAATTATCTCACATGAAAAACTCTATATGTAATATTGACACAAAGCTTCCATGATTAGACTGGGATACTAATGTGAAATCCGATTGCCGGAATATTCTTCTGTTAATGTTGAAGGTGAAAAGAGAATTGAACATCCCCAGAGGTCATTCCTGCTGTTATCCTTTCTTCTTCCGGAAACTACCGCTTGCGCCTGACTCATGGCCTATTGGCAACGTGCACAGTCTGCGTGTAGGAGGGCTGAGGTTCGAATCAGCTGAAGGGATGGTTCTAGTAACTGTTAAAAGAAACGAGGAGACTCGATGGCGATTATGACAATGTGTCTAGCATCAATAGTCGAGCTGCATGGTGTGAGTTTTTGGATTTTCTAACGTTCGTCAGGCAAATAGGCAGTTACCCCTAACTGTCCTCCCCACATCACCCATTGGTGGGATGTACGTGGTTATGCATGACGCCCACCGTTGTTCCGTCCTCAACTTTCTAACAGGGGGCAGGCTACATAGTCCTAGGTACGGGAATGAGGTGTGGAGGAAAGAAAAAGAGGCTGTCTCTTGCCTGACTCCTCGCCCAAATGCAATATTCACAACTAAGTGTGCAGTAGGTCTAAAGTTTGATTTCACTGTTGTAGTCAATGATTTCAGAAACAATGAGATTCGAATGCAATAGCAACAATGTGTGTAAAGTGTTTTGTATCGATAATCGGTTTGGCCGATGGGAGTTTTCCGGTTTTTCTCCTATAATATACGCAATGCTTGCAGCTATCCCTTAAAAGTCCTCCAGGTGGTCTTATTAGGGGCCCCCTGTTGTTCCCTTTCTAAATGTTAGTGTGCTGGAAAGCAGTAAGTACGGAGGTAAGATGTGGAGGTTAAAAAAGAGGCTATACTTGAGATGCTACAAATGAGAATCTAACTACTTTCATTACCTTACGTACTTTATTCTACAGATTAAAAAAACTATTAAACTATTTAAAAAAACTATTATAGATATATTTGGACTGCCAAAAAATAACTGTTGACTGGAATTCAAGTCTTCCATTATGAATATTTTTCTTCATAAGTAATAAAATTCAGCATCCTTCGGTATTTGTTGAAATCCAGCAATAGAGAAAATTTCACTAGAATTTTCTACTCTTTTTTATACAATGAAATAATGTGCCCGTATATGAAGCATGAATTTAACCCATTTTTCAAGCGGTTTCGCGGCATCTGTTCCGTGAAATACTTTCTCACGGGCTTCAATTCAGGGAGCAAAAAAATAAAGTTATTTTTACCGCGTCCTCTAAAAATATTTCATCCGAAACTGATGAAGCAGAATTTTTGTTTCTTTCTAAGTCACTCATCCATCATTTTAGCTTTTGGGACTTTTTATACTTTTTTTTTAGAAAAACGATGAAACAAAATATGTATAATTGGAGGAACTGCTAAAAAAAGTTTTTTTTAGTCTATTAATTTAATAATGACTTGTGATTTTAAAAATAAAGGAACAAATGCAGTTTTATTTATAAATAAAAATCTTTGTACACAAGACAGAACCTTAGTCAAATATTTTGGCAATATCAAAAAACGAATTTTTCATCTGTGAAGTGAAATATGTTATCCGAAATGTACTTCTGTTAGGGTCGGAAAAGGGAATTTAGCTTCCTCAGAGGCCATTAATGCTTTTATCCTTCATTACTTCATAGACAACCCCTAGTGCCTGACTCGTGGCCCAGTGGCAACGTGCACAGTCTGCGTGCAGGAGGGCTGAGGATCTAATCAGCTGGCGGAATGGTTCTAGTCACTGTTTTCAGAAACGAGGAGACTGGATAGAGATTATGATAATGTGTCTCTCATCGATAGCAGGGCTGCGCGTGGAGAGTTTTCCGGGTCACCTCCGATTCGACACGAAATAGACACCCTCGATTCGACACGATAGGGCAGTTACCCCTAAATGTCCTCCCAGAAATCCATGTACTTCTCCATCATCCATCAGTGGGCTGTTCATGGTATGCACGTAAACCACCCTCAACTTTCTAACTGATAGGGGGCTACATACCTCCAAGTACGGGAGGAGGTGAAGAGAAAAGAAAAAGAAAAACAGGCCATCCCTAGCCTGACTCATCACCCAAACACAGCGTGCACAACTAGCACACAATAGGACTAAGTTTGAATCCTTTGGTGGTATTGTTGTAGTCACTGCTTTAAAAAAAGATAAGCGTGTAAAGAATTTTGCCTCGATAGTCGGTTTGCCTCATAGGAGTTTTCACGGGTTCCCTCCCATACGACACGCAAATGAAGGTCATCTAGCCCTTAAAAGTCATCCCAGAATTGCTGTTAGTGGCTCACCGATGTTCCTATCTGACCTATCTATTGTTAGAGGGCTAAAAGTTGTAGGTACGAAGGTAAAATATGGAGGGGAAACAAGAGGCTACACCTTGAGGCGCTAAATGCTTTCATTATCATTTGCACTTTATTCTACATATGCTACAATTTTATACTATAAACATATTTGGACTTCCAAACAATAACTGTTGACTGAAATTTTGTCTACCATTATGAATACTACTTTTCTTCATAAATCATAAAATGCAGCATCCTTCAGTATTTGTTGAAATCCAGAAATCCAGAAAATTTCACTACAATTTTCTACTTTTTTTTATACAACGAAATAATGTGCCTGTATATGAAGCATGAATATAACTCATTTTTAAAGCGGTTTCGCGGCATCTGTTCCGTGAAATACTTTCGCACGGGCTTCAATTCAGGGAGCAAAAAAGAAAGTTATTATTTTTACCGCGTCCTCTAAAAATATTTCATCCGAAACTGATGAACCAGAATTTGCGTTTCTTTCTAAGTCATTCATCCATCATTTTAAATTTTGGGACTTCTTTTTTTCTTCAGAAAAACGATGAAACAAAATATGTATAAGCTCAACAATTGGAGGAACTGCAAAAAAAGTTTTTCCTTAGTCTATTATTTTTGCAACCCGAATTGTTTTATCCATTACTCTTTCCCTTCCCCACCTTCATAACATCACGCACATACACTTTCGTAGAACTCGCATGTTTTGATGACGGTTTACAACTATCAGCTTCATAACACTTAAATAGCTGTCCTGATTCAGTAGGTTATTGACGGTATCTGCAGATAAAAACGAGTTAGCCACAATATTCTCATATTAAAATATAAATGGCTTTTCATATCATTGAATAACGATTCAAAAATATAAAGAAACCGAAATCTTAATCTTTAAATTTGGAGACACTCTCAAGCGAAAACCTTTTTACAGCTATTAAAGTTGTTTGATCATACTGCGAAATTCCAATTCCGTAAATCACTAAATTTTTATGCTATTGTCATGTCAGTGTAAGTGATATTAGTTAACACTACAAGTATTTTTTGACTCACCATTTGGGACGATTATTTTTAAAATTAGATTTGATATATAAATGTATAATGTGTAATGACCAACACTAGTATTTGTGACATAAAACATTATCAACCAATGACAATCTATCATTTTAAATGTGAGTATTTTATTTTATTTACAAGAAAATAAAATAAAACTTATACACCCATTAACTGACTCAGTTGAGAAAATAAAATTTAGTCTACTTTTTTATTATCTTAACATTTACTAATAGTAAAAGATTTAAATTATTTTTAAATTCTGATTCCTTTACATACAAATAGATATTGCAGAATATTTCCTCCAAAACTAAAGAGTTTTCCCTTAAATCACTTACCCATCTTTATTTGTACTTTACATACAGAACAATAAAACAAAACAAATTCAACAACTGATGCAACTATAAACAAAAAGTTTATTCATTCATTTAGAAAATCTAAAAACTTCTAAGTCGTCTTCTAACTTAAAGAAAAAAAAAAAAAAAAAAAAAAAAAAAAAAGAAGTTATGATTCATAATGAAAGAGTAGAATTTCTATTGTCTAGAATTTCTACGAATAAAAAATATTTTTAAACAGTTTTTCTTGTTTATTGTGAATATATTTCATTCCCTGGTAATTGGGGTAAAGTAAAGATCCCAAAAAAAATTAAAATAAAAATTTCCAATTCTCTTTGATAATACATCATTTTGAATATGAAGATCTACATAATACAAATGCGTAACACAATCATTTTACTAAATTATTAAGCTGAGAATTTATTTTATTTTAAGTATTGAATAAAAATTAAAGAAGAAAAACGTTTTTTGTTTTTTTTATTTATTTATTTTTTATTTTATTTTATTTTTTTTTTATTGTCATTCATTTACAGTTTTAATTTTCTTACTTAGAATTTTTAACTTTTGGTTACCAACGGCTATTATAGTGCATAATTTTCGTGGTTTTGTAAGTGAATCGTTATAAAATGAAGGCTATTTCGAATATAATTTCTTCTATTGTGTATAAGTATTGTTATTATTAAAATCAACTGTAAATTAAAAATACAAATCGGAAAGAAATATGTGTAAAGTTTGGGCGTGTGTGTGTGTATGTATATATATATATATATATTTATATTTATATTTATACAACCATTGCAATTAGCACAAAATTAAAATCATTTTTTTTCCATACCAATAACACTGAAAACAATAATTTCTTTTAAAATTAATAAGAAAACGTAAAGTTTTCACTACATAAATTAAAAAACAGCAAAGTAATTTATTGTCTTACATTTTATTAAATTTTTTGCTCAATTTATAATATTTTTATTTTTGTATGGAAGATAAAGGAAATATATTTTATAATTTTTTGCAATTATAAAAGCATTATGTTTTATTATAGTTTTGAAGCAATATGAGTTCCAGGTCACTTCGAATTACTTTTTGGAATAAAAAAGAATGCAATTTACTTTTACTTAATGAGTTTTTGATTGTGTAAATGGAATATAATAGAAAATTTAAGAATGTAAGCAAAAACATTAAAGTAATTTCAAGGCACAAAATATTACTTTAGACTTTCAAAAAGTTTTCTTATAATAAATACTGCAACAGCATCAATCTCTTTGTTCAATATACGTTGGATTTTCTGTAAACTTGACATGACAAGGTCAATTGAATACACACATTAAAAACTTGATGAATGTTTAATGTAAAGCTCTTATTTTGTAAGTTGGCCATATTGTCGATGTTAAAATAAGAAATATCCAAAATATATAGCAAATTTTAAAGATGTATGCTCTATTAAATTAATTATAGGAGAATAATGGACCTTTTTTTTACCATTTTTCAAATTAAATGTGAAAATTCTGGTCAAATTCTACATCGAATGACATAGAAGTATTCTTATTCATATTTGTTACAGAAATAATTATAAAAATTGATTATAAAGTTCACAAATTATGGAATTTCCAAGAAAAACGTTTCTGTCACTGGCCTATTGTTGTATTTCTAAGCGTTAGTAGGCAGAAATTGCCAGGTGATTGCGAAGGAAATAAACATAAATATGAGCTTAAGTCACGGTTAACACAACGCAATTTATGATGCGAGTTAGTTTAAAAAAATGTCAACAACATGAGTACAGCAACAGCTGCCAGTTGGAACAGTTCCTGTACAGAACTTGTGCCAGCTGCAACTGTTCCTGTAAATAACTTGTATAGATGCAATTGTTCTTGTAAAGAATTTGTGTCAGCTGCTTAAACCAGCAAACAGTTTAAACAGCAAGTGAAAATATAATAATTTCAAAGGTGATAATTGCTTTACTTAATTTTTTATTCAAAAAGAAATATAGTTCCACTATCACACCTCAGAAATAAAGATAACGAATATTAAAAGTGTAAGGGAATGTCCTATCCCTTATTATTCCTTACAAAAGAACATTTATTTATTCTTCCACTAATGTTAATAAATTTTTAAATAATAAATTTTTATAAAATATGATAATAATACTTAAATAATGATTTTTATCTTGCTGTATAGTAAATGGAGATTACTGATATTCTTTATCCGATGACTTAAAAAGCTGAAATTCCTGTGGGACTTAAACTTTATTAAACAACAAGAAAACACCATACAAAAGAAACACTGAAATATTAAGACAAAAAAATAACGTTAAAAAATTATAAATATTATCTTTTAAGCTTCTTAAGCCCCACATTTTTTAATAAAGTACACTTTCCTGATAAATTTAAATAGTAAAAAAAATTATGAAAATAAATATGCAGTAGAAAAATGGCAAAACAACTTTGCTGGTAGTTTTCAAAAAAAAAATTATGATACTATATTTGTGCTATTATAAAAAAATTGAAGTCCTGTCGATATAAAAAAAATTAAATAACTTTACAATAATATTAATGTATTTTATAGTACTTTGTATAATAATTAAAAAGGTTTTGGTAAAATTTTAAAAATATTGATATTTTTTTTTTTTTACCTGAGAAACTTTATTTGTAATCTCAGTAGAAGGCATACTTATATATTTATATGTATAATCAATTCTTTATTACAAAAAGGTTTAAAATTTTAACTATCACGATGATAATAATAATATGTATGTATGAATGCAATTTTTGCAATAGAATTTTTCATTTTTTAATGAAGAACTGTTCCTTTTCAGCATTTTTTTTATTTTAGATTAATGATAAAAATTGTGACTGTATCGCTTTTCAATATTTTTTTAAAATACATTTTAAAAAAAAATCTTTTTAAACTGTATACTTTTAAATTTCTAAAACTTTTTTAAATATTGACATATTTACTGTTTTTCACATTTATTAAACTATGTCACTTACATCTGTGGAATACATTTAGGTACATCTAAAATTAGATTTATTACAAATTTTTTATTGTAATATATAGTGAAAAAATAAAATTATTGCTTCTTCATATGATTTTATTAATGAAAAAAATATTATAACTCTCAATACTAATTTTATCCTCAGTTTTATTACATATGTAATTAAGAACATGTAAAAAAAAATTGTAAATCTCTACCTCAAATGCAAAAATTGCCTTAGGAATTTCACAGTATGTAAGTGAAAAAAATTAAATTGGAGAAAAGGTCATTTAAAGTTTTCATTTGTTAAAAAGAAACTCTTAAATAGCAGTTCTATACATATTAAAAATATATTAATAAATGTATGCTTAATAGATACTGAATTTCTGCTTACTTAATATTGAAGGTATGCTTACTAAATTAATTCATGCTTACTAAATTAATGAATGCTTATTAATTTAATGAATGCTTACTTAATATTAAATCTGTTACTTACTAAATTCAACATGCATGAAAATGTTATGCGCACATTGTTATACAAAATATTATGCAATATTTCGAACTGTCAGTAAATGAAAAAAAAAAAAAAAAAAAAAAATGACCACGAAAATAAATCTTGGAGAAAACTTATATTTGAAAACATTTCTATTTTCAATTAAATACAAAAAAATATCTTTTACATTAACTAGAGTACAAAATGTTTCATTCCTTAATACATAATAACTTAAATACAAAAACATGAATAATTTTTACGTTCTCAAAATAGTACCAAAAAATGGGAAACGAGAAAATCTACAGTGTGTGTGGGATAATAATACAGAAATTTTAAAAGAGACTTTTCCAAAAGGTTCCTTTAATGAGGGTAAAATAGTTAAATTTTAATTCAGATAAAGCTAGCTAATTATAAAATTAGGAATCGTTTCGTACATCTTATCTACTAACTTTTGAAAACCATTTTAACAGCTTCCTTTTTAATAGTACCTTATTAAACATCAAATCTCTTCCCGGTATGGTAGGTTAACAGAGAAGTGACTTCAATCAGTCATTGTTTGCGCACATTCTGCCGAAAACAAATCACCTCGAGTTGGGTTGTTTCACTTACTCTCATCAAAAACAAAACTGCTCGATCGTAAATATCAGAGATATAGATCCCCCATCCCTGGAAAGCAGAAACTTTTCCTGTAATTAGACAGGCGAGTCTCCGCACTCCAGTTATTCCCATTAATCATGCTAATGAATTTTCCTGAAATACCAATCTTTCCCCCCCAGTTCCTAATTCAGTACCCCAAACAATGATAACATATCAAGAATGTGATAGGATCTTTTGTTTACGTAACTTATCTTCGAGGCTGTGCCATTCATCAGGTCGCTTCTTCAGCATTGTTGAGTTTTCTGAGGGAACAACTGTTCTCCTCTTCCATTCCCCCACCTGGGGTGCTTCACAGAGTCTTTTCAGAGTGGAAAATTAAAACTTAATGCTTTTACGTTGAGGAGCTGGGAAGCATGAAACTCTTTGGGAACTTTATCGTGTTATGTTACTACATAGATTTCTTTACGGGCAAAGAAGCACGAATGGCCTGGTGTTGTTTCTCTGTAGGCGAGTGTTTCTCACTTCATGGCGATGTTTTCAATTCAATTGAAAAGGTGCTGTGAAAGGAGAATGAGAGATTTATTGTTTCCGGAAATGTTAATAGATATTTTGAAATTATTTTGTAAATCTATTTATAAGCTTTATTTCAGAATGTAATGCTATATAATGGCCAATTGGATAGTGCTCTGGTTTTTGGTTCCGGAGGCTTCAGGTTCGAGTCCTGGCGTTGGCAAGGATGTTTATTAGTGGTTCGGAATCTACGATAAACTGTATGTCCCAGTCTAATTAGCTTAAAATGTGCAAAATATAACAGAGCGACAAACCAAATCAAATGACAGTGTGATGGAGCTAAGTTTAATCCAGCCATACCCATATTCAACCTTACAATTTTGAAATGAGCAGGATAAATCTGCAAACAGGAATTATTTCTTTATTTAATTGCAATTGAGAAAGATTTGGCTTGCTCTATTGTATTTTTTTCACATTTAACGTTAATTAGACCGGGACCTACAGTTTAAAGTGGATTCCGAACCACTAAAAATACATCTATGTTACCGCCAGACTTTTGAACCTGAAGCCTGTGGTACCAAATGCCAGACAGCCTAGCTAACAAATTGGCCATCAGGCCGCATGATTGAGGAAGAGACCTATTGTTGCTAACCATTCAAAGACAGGCTATAGAAATATATGTATGACACTGTGATTGTGCAAGTAGTAAGGTTTCTGTAGTATTAAAGGTCATCCGTGGTGACATTTTAATAGTGCTGGATTTGCTACATGCCTCCTTTATCGGTATTTTATAACTTCAAGTTAAAATATATTAGAAAATATAACAATAATTTAATAGGATAACTTATATCAATGACAGCGTCATTTATGCATGAATGGTTGGTGTTGTTTCTTTGCAGGCGAATGTTTTCCACTTTATGGCAATGCTTTCAATTTAATTGAAAGAATTTGTGAAAGGAAAATGAGAGATTTGTGGTTTTCAGAAATATTAATAGATATTTTGAAATTATTTTATGAATATATTTACAAAATCTATTATAACTGTATTTATTTATTTTTTGAACTTTCGTCTTAAAAATGTGATGTGACCTGATGTCCAATTGGCTAGCACACTGGCTTTTGGTTTTTTGGTACTGGTTTAGTACTGCTTTTTTTATTTTATTTTTAATTATGTGGAAGCTTGTGTCCTCACCATATCATAGCGGCCAGGTGACCGACTGGCTAACCTTCTGGTCTTTCCTACTAGAAGCAGGTTCGATTCCTGGTAGTGACATGGATGTTTGTTAGTAGTTCGTGTGTTGTAGATCTTGGTCTAATTAGCCTAAAATATGCAAAAAAATGACAATAGAGCGGCAAAGCAAACCAAATTAATCACAATGTGATGCAGCTCAGTTCAAGATCATGCAATCTTGCCCCTAGTAAAATTCAACCTCATAATGTTTAAATGAGCATAATAAATATGTGAACCTGAAGTCCTTCCACATTTCCTTCTTTCCTTCCTTCCTTCCCTCCATCCTGTCATTTAATTCTTCGTTAGTCGCAATCCTTTTTAATCATGAGTGGTTAAAATGCCTTTCTATCTTTCATCAATAGTTCTTTATTTCTTTTAAACCGTACTAAAGGATTTAAAAAATTTTTTAGGCTCTTTCCTGTAGAGTTAGATAATGAGAATCCTACCTTCCCCGATCCATACATCCTTCCTTCCTTCCATTTATCCTTCCTTCCATCCATTATTCCATTCATCCTTCCTTCCTTCCATCATCCCTTCCATCCTTCTATCCATTCTTCCTTTCATTCATCCTTCCTTCCATCCATCCTTCAATCCTTCCATCCTTCTTTCCAACCTTCCTTTAATCCATCCATCCAGCCTTCCTTCTATCCATCCGCTTATCCTTCCTTCCTTCCATCCTTCCTACCTTCCTTCCTTCCGTCATGGTGAAGTCCATATTTCATGCATATTTTTTCTCAGTTTATGGTCGCTCATACAATCGCTAATTTCATTATACTCATTATACTTGACACCTAATATCTGTTATCAGATTTGAGTGACAGGTTATTCTCATTAGTACAGCGCACTAATTACATGTAATATAACTACCCAAAATAACGATAATCTGCTGTCCAATTTGAATGATAGGGTGTTATTATGTACTTGTCAAAAACCATACATTCCTCTCTCCTGCGAACTGCCACAACTTTTCCCATTAGAAAAAAAAAATGCTGAGTCAAAGAAATATTCTGTTCTTTGCATATCTATATTTCATTACAAACTAATTCCACAATGAAGAATATTTCGTTACAAATTAATTTTACGAAAAATTATTTTTTGTGAAAATTATCTAATATTACTCAAATTTTCTGCTCAAAATAAACGGAGGGTATTATTAAATCTTTTTAGAAAGACAAAAATAATTATGCAATAATTTGACTCAAGAATCCTTATCAAAGAACTAGCAATGGATAAAAATTACTTTATAATTATATCTATATTTCATTACAAATTAATTTTATGGAAAATATTTTTTTGTTAAAATTATTTAATATTACACAAATTTTCTACTAAAAATAAACGAAAAGTATAATTAAATCTATTTATTAAAGACAAAAAGAACTATACGAACTATTTCACTCAAGAATCCTTAGCAAAGAAGTAGCAACTGATAAAACTCAGCATTATAATTAACGTCACTCATGTGCAGAAACTCTGCATTCGCAACTAATTAGCAACCAATCAAGTTTCCTTTCAGCTAAAATTAGCTATTTAAAAGCTTAATCGCGATAACTGGAGCAATTTTAGCTGAGCTGTGACTTCTGGATATTTCAGTCCGTTTTCGTCATTGATTTCGGTTATCTAATTTGTTGAAACTATCATACGTTATCTAAAAAAGAAAGAATTAAAAAATTATAAATATGGGACAAATTAAAAACTTGGCATCTAAAATAGTCTTGATATATGCTAAAAAAGGTTTGTTTAATGGTTATAATTAAAAAATTAATTGGGGTGAAGTCTTTTTTTTTATTTCTCAACAATTGCAATTTTTTAGGCATGAAAAGACTTGCACATTTACCAACATAAAAACGCCATTAATAACGGAAAGAATGGCGTAATAACACATTTTTAGTCAGATAATGAGAATTCCTGTCATATACCGAACCAAATAAAGTTATTACTTGATATCTTAAATTAAAGTTTCGCTAAGGAATAATCGTGTTAGTCGGCATGGTTTTCTTCTCTAGTTTTTTTACTTTTATTTTTTTTAAATTCTTCGTTAGTCACAATCCTCATTAATCATGAGTTGTTGCGATATATCTCACGAATACAACTGCCTTTCTATCTTTTATGGATAGTTGTTTATATCTTTTAAATCGTACTAAATGATCTTAACAATTTTTTAGGATGTTTTTTGTTTAATGGTTATAATTAAAAAATTAATATGGGTGACGTTTTTTTGTTTAATTATTTTTTTAACAAGAATTGCAATTTTTTACGTTTGAAAAGACTTGTACATTTGCCAATTTTTTTTTTTAAATACATTTTATATTTTGATTACAATGCAACATTCTGGTATTTGCGTATCTATATTTCATGACAAATTAATCTTGTTTCACATTACACAAATTGTATTTTGTTAGAAATTTATTTTACAAAAAAAATTTTTCAAAAAATTATTTAGTATTGCATAAATTTTCTACTATAAATAAACGATAGGTATGATTAAATCTTTTTCAAAACGACAAAAATAATCATACCATCTAGTATTTCACTTAAGAATGATTATCAAAAAAGTAGCAACTGATAAAACTCAACATTATAAATCTATCTATATTTCATTACAAATTTATTTTACAAAATAGAATAATTCATGGCAAATTTACTTCATTAAAAAAATGTAAATTTAATATTACTTTTAGAATGTATTTATTTAAAAAAATATAAATTTAATATTACATATATATTTCTATTCAAAATAAACTAAAAGTATGATTAAATCTCTATCGAAAACAAAAAGTATTATATGATCTATTTCACTCATAATTCCTGATCTAAGAAGTAGCAACAGATAATAATTACTTTATAACTATATTTAAATTGCATTACAAATTAATTTTACGAAAAATAATTTTTGTAAAAATTTTTTAATATTATATAAATTTTCTACTTAAAATAAACGAAAATATAAAAATCTTTTAAATATATAAATATATAAATCTAAAATATATAAATCTTTTTCGGAAGACAAAAAGGACTATACGATCTATTTCACTCAAGAATCCTTATCAAAGAAGTAGCAACCTGATAAAAATCAGCATTATAATTAACGTCACTCATGTGCAGAAACTCTGCACTCGCAACTAATTCGCAACCAATCAAGTTACCTTTCAGCTAAAATTAGCTATTTAAAAGCTTAATCGCGAAAACTGGAGCAATTTCAGCTGAACTATAACTGGCGGATATTTCAGACGTTTTTCTCATTGATTTCGGTATCTCATTTGTTGAAAATGTCATACGCTATCTAAAATAAAAATAATTAAAAAATTATAAATATGGAACAAATTAAAAACTTGACGTCTAAAATAGTCTTGATGTATGCTAAAAGATTTGTTAAATGGTTATAATTAAAAAATTAATAGGGGTGAAGTTTTATTTTTTTTATTTCTTAACAAGAATTGCAATTTTTTTGACTTGAAAAGACTTGTACGCTTGCCAACATAAAAACGCCATTAATAAGGGAAAAAATGGCATAATAGCACATTTTTTAGAGTCAGATAATGAGAATTCCTGTCACACACGGAACCAAATAAAGTCATTACTTGATATCTTAAATTAAAGTTTCGCTAAGGAATAATCGTGTTAGTCGGCAAGGTTTTTCTTTTATCCAGTTTTTGAGCTCTTATTTTTTTCATTTAATTCTTCGTTAGTCCCAATCCTTTTTAATCATGAGTTGTTGCGATATATCTCAAAAATACAAATGCCTTCTGGTTTTTACGAATAGTTTTTTATTTCTTGTAAGCCGTACCAATTGATTTCAAAAATTTTATAGGATCTTTACTGTAGAATCAGATATTGAGAATTCATATCACATTCTGAGCAGAATAAAGTTGTTTCTTAATATTTTATATTGGGGTGTCGCAAGGAAATTATCCATTATAGTCTTTTTACCAATTATTATCATTAAAATCTTCATTTTCATCAATCAATTTTAATGTTTGCAATATATCAATCATTTTTAATTTCATCATGTTGTTCCAATATATCTTGGAATTGCAAAATGTTTCTTTTTTATTCTTTATAAATAGTTCTTTTAAAATGTTTAATTATTTTTTATTATTAATTTATTAATATTTTATTATTATTATGATTATTCATTTTTAATTAGTATTTATTTATTTTATTTAAGTATATTAAGTATTTTATTAATTATTATTATTATTTTATTAAAGTATTTTATTTCTTTTAAATAGTTCCAAATCATTTTCATGAGATTTCCCAAACTTGTTGTGTAAGAAACAATTACAATTTCAGTATTAAAATCAAAATGATAAAAATGACTGATGTAATTTTGGTAATACAATAGAAAAAGAATCTGTATTTATAATTTTTTGTTTTAAAAATATCCATGTGAACAAATAATAATTAAAAGTAACACAGGACAAAAATTACTAAATATTAAAGTTTTCCTTTTAACTAATTATTAACCGTTAAAATACTTCTTTGTTTAATGCGTATTCTATTAAACGTGTACTACTCAAAATATTTAACTAGCTCTTAGATCTTGCACAACTCTTTAACTAGTCGGCTCGACTACAGGTTTCAGTTTCAAATCGTAGCGGTGACATGGTTGCTTGTTAGTGGTTCGAAATGAACGTTAAATTGTAGTTCTCTGTCTAATTAAACTAAAGTGTGCAAAAAAATGAACGTAGAGCGGCAAACAAAGCAAAACATTAACTTGTCTGTATAGTACTTCCATGGAGTCAGGTAAATGATCCACTCGTGTTACTTAATGTAAGGCTCGTGTAATAATGTAAGTTAAATCAAAGAATGATTTCTGTCAGTTGTATACGCAATGAATATTACAACTAATGTTGGTTTTACACCAAAATCATTAATGTATGGGGTTTATTAACATCGATTACAATAATATTACTGATTTTAGTCCAAAATCATTATTATGTTATGTTTATTAACCACAATTACAATTATATTACTGGTTTTGAACTAAAATCATTATTATGTTATGTTTATTAACTTCTATTACAATAATATTAAGATCTTCAGTATCACTCAATATTCTGTTTAATATTATATTATTTCAGTTATATAGAAATTTTAAATTTTTTAATACATGTTTAGGAATAAATACAGACAAAAAAAAATTTAAGACCAATTTGCAGTTATATTTGTTGAGGTTTGATAATTTTTTTTTACAAAGTCAAAAGTTTTTTAATTGTTATCAACACGGCAAATCTGCTTAAATCATATTCATAATTTAGAAAGTATAAGGGAGTTGTAATTAAACCTCCTCTATTCAAAGCATACTGCAATTAAAATTGATTAGCGGTCTGATACCAAAATTGGTATGTAAACTATTCACTAGATGCGATGAAGAAATTTAAAAAAATTGTAATTACTTCAAAAATCTTTGCTAGGGGATGTTTAACATTAAAATAAGGCAAACACAACGTGGAATAAAAACAGTTATTGGCTAGTTGTTAATGCGTTATATATCGGACCACTTCCATATGGTGCTATACGGAATGCCTTCCTGTTGAAATGATCTCACTTCTAGCACCAATACCATACGTCCGTGATTGTGGGATTCAGTTATCTCGACGTCTTTGACAACCTTCGGAGTGATGGTTTTGCTCTCTCTTCCGTATTCTATTTTTAACTCCTAAGTTTATGATTTTTACAAATTGGGACATCATGATCAATATTTTGCATACATTGTTTCTTTATCAGCCGAAAAACACAGACCAAAACAGTAGCATTCATGTTGATTTTAACCATTAATTTTTCCCCGTTGATTTTTAACCATTTCTTATTAGAATAGAGTTTTAATTGTTATCATCGATAAAAAAGCTGGCATATTATAAATTTTTAGAAGCAGCGTTCCAAAACTATACATTCTGCCATTAAACATTCCCAATTAGCCAACCATTGTAATATAATGTGTTTTGACAAATTGATGTATTTTCTAGATGAAAGAGTTTGTACTATTAATTCAGTTTCATTTCAGATTTTTATTACACATTCTATTTTTTTTACGTATCATGTATCATAATATCTGTACTGAGTTTTGGAAGCAAAAATACATAAGTGTAATATATATTTTGTTGAGTTTATAACTTTTTAGTTTCATTGCAATTCAGGTTATGAAAAGAATATATACATATATCAAAAGGTTAAAATAAAACATTAATAAAATCTTACATTATTATGTTATCAAAATCTTATACATTAAAATTTCTCCACATTTGACTGAAAAACTTCTAAAGTAAACATTAAAGTTATTACTTCTGATAAGTATTAAGTATTTAGGGAAAAAAATAAATGCAAATTATAAGCAAAACTAAAAACAAACTTCAAAATGTCGCACTCTTAATTTTATAAATTAAATTCAAGAAATAACACGAAAAAAACTTAAAAGCTACTAAAATATTCCCTTCTTATTTTCACCTCCTGATACTCTTTTAATCCTTGTTATTTTTTCTTGAAAAGCATTTCGTTTACAAAACTTTTTTATATCAGAAATGCACGTTTTCTTTGTTTTCTAATATCCTGAATAAATTAGCAACAACAGAAACGGCAGAATGGTAATTTTTTTTTATGTTTAGTAAATAATGTATTATATTAAAAGGATTCATAATAAGTCTGCAAGTATAATTAATAATGTTAAGAAAACACAAGAAATGTTTCCATTGCATTCAAGTTAATTAGTAGAAAGCTTAATCACAACGAAATACAAATAAAAAGTTTGAAATAATATTTGATGTCTTTATAAACTTTTTATTTTGACAAAGAATTTGCAATGTGAATAGCATAAAAAGATATATTTAAAGTGGCTTTAAGAATAACAATAAAATATAATATTTCTTTCAAAAATAAATAATAACAGTTTGGCATTTGAACATTCTTACACTGTACTGCATTGTGATATGATTTTATAGTTATTATTATAGTTTTATGATCATTTTTTATTCATGATATTCAATATAATTTGTTAATAATCTCCAATAAATAAATAAAATAGGGATTATGTCTATTTGTTTTTTATTAAATATATTATATGAATTGCCCATTTCAGTCAACTTCAGGGCATTAATATTTATTATATACAAGCATTTCTTGTTTTATAATTTAATAATATTTGATATATTATTCAACAATTATCCTTTCCATATAGATATGCTGTTACTTTTTTTTATTTAAAAAATGATGGCTTTAAAGATATAGCACTCAGTTTACAGTTATAAATATGATACAGTTTAAAATAAAAAAATTACTTCCACAATAATAATATTAAATAATAACTATATTAATAATAATAAAATTCAAGTTATAATAATAGTAATATTAAAATATTAGCCATAATGATATTGATGATGAACATAACTAGACATGGAAAGAATACTTTAAAAACTTACTAAAACCTATTAGTTTTCAATAAAGAAACAGAAATAAGGAAAATATTGAATATTTAATACTTTTATACATAGAATACAGTTTTCGCTTTCTATTGTGAACTTGAAACAGAAAAAAAAATTGACTTGCCATACTTTGGTCAATTCCAAAACAGCACTAATATGAATCAGTAGAAGTAGTCCAAGTCTCTAGCAGATAAAATTTAAAATTTTTGTGAGCAATTAAAAATATTTTACTTCTAAATTTTATTAAATGTGTTTATTAATAATTTCATGCATATATAAAGTAAAAAATAATTTCTAGTCAACTCCACTTGAGATTTTATTTGTTTATATTTAATTTAAAATGCTGAACATTGGTGCCTAAACCATTAGTCCATGGGCTCTGCAGTACTTTTTCGCCATGTCCTCATACCGAGAATGTGCATTTCCATTAGTTAAATGTTCAAAATTCATAGGCCGACTAGAGTAACACAAAACACAGTTTGTGGAATATTCAGTTCTATAGAGGTAGTCAAACATCTATAGAGCCTCATCTACCTTTCTAGGAAAACAGGGAATAGTTATCTTTTCCGCCAGAATTCAGCATGTCTTTATCTATAGTGCATTGAATCATATCTTGCTTAAGAATTTTCTTAATAAACAATTTAATCGTATTAAATGAAAGAGCTAAATTAATGCATTGGTCTATCAATTTTTTTTTCTTATCCAGTATATAAGTTTTTTCGTTGTCCATAATTCCACAGTGGGCTGGAATCCATTGTAAATAAATTATGTGTGCGAGTGTCTTAAGCAAAGACCTACAGTCCAAGATTCTTTGGGAAGTATTTTAATTATTCAAAAGGATTTGAAGTGCACTCTTGGAGTCAGACAATATAACTGAATTTATAAAAAAAAGGGCTCCAAATCGACAGTTGTTGAATATTCACAGCAATAGCTTCGATTTCGCCATCAAAGGCAGTAGTAAGAGGGTCCACGGGTAAACTGAAACTCAAAAACTCACTATGGACACCCGCTCTAGACCTTCCCGCTCGCTCAAACATAGAGTTTACTTTTAATTATTTCCATTTTCGAAAATGTTTCCATTTTTTCCCAACGCCGTACGCTTTGAATTGCCATCACTTCATCTCAGCAAATTCAGCATTACACAAGTGGCACTATGAGAGATCTGCACTGCATGCTACACTATTTCTTGCTACCACAATGTGCAATAACACAAAAGATGTAATACACCACATTTTCTTACAAAAATCTCATTATCAATGGTAACCAGAAGATTCATTACCCCCCTAACTCTTTTTCTTGATAGATTTCACAACCTACAGATTTATCGAGCGCACTCATGGCATATTCAGAACTTTTCTGTTCCGTATCACTTTTGAGGCTTCAAAAAAAAGTTATCTTTGTTCAAAAAATCAACATACGCCTTTCAGATGTCTGTGATCCTTAAATGCAAAACTATAAAAGCTTTCTTTAATCTCAAAAGTATTTTTATATGAAAAAAAATTAATGAATTATTTTATCAAAAAGTCGGTTCGTTTATACTTGGGGAAAAAGATAACTTCTAAAAATGTGATTTTGGATTTATTTCATCGTTTTTTCAGTGAGTAATCGATAATAATAATATTTTGAATCCGTCTGATTTCTTTTGATTTCTCATTCAATTCACTTCAAGCTCATTCAGGTAATACAATAAATTCGGAATTCCCCAAAGAATTTCAAGTGCCTTTTTTTTTTAATGTCTGCAATTGGTTCGCATTCTCTTATGCCTCTCTTTTTTTTTCTTCTACTCTTGTTATCTCTTGTGATTTTTTTTTTTTACTCAATTGTATTCACAGAAGTTCTTTGAGAAAAAAACAAATTTTTTAAGGCATACATCTTATTCAAAGACATGTTGCCACTTGAAAGTTCTGTTAATATTTGGAAAATCTTATTGTTTCAGCATAACAAATTCATCAAAATAATCATGGATGAAAAAAAGGAATGCGTATTCGTCATACTATTACCTCTTTAAAAATTGACTTTGACTTTTGCAGGTTGAGTTGAGGTAAACTGAGGAATTGCAGATTAAGGGTTTGAGGGATTGCAATTTCGGCAACCAGATTCTAACTAGATGTGGTTTGGTTCAGATACTTGAGGCACAGGTTTGAAAACTCACAACATTATTGACACACGCCCAAACATCACACATATAATTAGAGACATACACTATTTAACACACTTAAAGACAGATAATTATAGATCAGTAGAAGGACTTCACTTCTATGTCAAAAACCCGAAGCTCGGCTACGCGCAGGGTGCGGGAAATATACTTCCTCTCTGGCTGACAGTCTGTATGCCAACTGATGGGCCAAGAGGCACTAATATATTTCCTCTCGGGATGAGATACTCAGCGGGAGCGTAGATTGCGCTGTACTTCCTCTTGGTTCAGAGCATCGATACCGACCTGACCATTTCTCCTGAACGTCACAGGAGGCCAATATTGACAGTATGTAGGAGGAAGCACGGTTACAACTTTAATAGAATGTTAAACTTTTTTAATATCTGCCTGGCATTTAAGAAACGCAAATTTAATCATATAATTAAAGTATGAATTTTAAAATAAAATTTAAATTATAATTTCAAGTCAATTTAAATGCAAAATCATTTATTTTATGAATATTTTTATTTTACCATCTTCGTTTATTTAAACATATATGTTTTTTATTTAATACCCTACGAAGATTAATATTTTCTGTAATATTTAAGTTACAACGAATATGTCTTAATATATATATATATATATATGAGCAAAAGGGAAAAATGTATCTGTACAGCATAGAAGCATTTTCTTAGTTATTTCCTACCTGATCGGTAAATAATCAGATTAAATCTATAAAATAAATAGTTCATTGTTGATTCAGAAGATTAGAAGACATATGGTTCCAGAACGGAAAGTATTATCTTGATAAATTTCGGTAACTCAGCCAGCATTCATCTATTGAAAAAATTCTTAAAAACCTCTTTAGCTAAGTAATCTATATCAATGCGAAATATTTTATTGCAATGTCTAGTAAATCCATTTATATTTCAAAATTGTGTTTGTCAAACACTTAATGGCATAATCCTTCCTTCACTCTTACATAAAGCCAGTTAAATAACATTTTTACCATCCTATCAATTATTCAGTGGAATGATAAACATCCGTGTCAAAGATACTAGGCAAATCAATTTCTTGTTCAGGGCAGTGAAATACAATTTTGTAGAAAAGCTTTAAATTTGACATGGAATTTTTTTTATCTAATTTTTTTTAGATATTATGTAATTTAAAATTTTTATTGATTAAAAATTAAAAGGATTTTTATTGTAAGTCAAGATATTTCGAAATTATTTTTCTTACCTATTACACTGCTCTGTTTGAACCCGTCTTATTTGGACGCTTGTCAATCTTCCACGTTATAGCTGGTTAGACAATACTGCAACATAGAAGCAAAAGGGCCTTTAATTTTTAAAATGGTGCAATAGATTTAGCCTTACTCGTTATTTACCACGCGTAATACTGTAACATTACATCATTTTAGCTCAAATAGCTTGTTTATGCATCAGTTTTCTGTGTAGAATATAAACCATAACCAATCTACTGACAGGAGCATTATTTTCTGGGAAGGCTTTCAATGGTGTCTGCACTGGATTTATTTATCACACATGAAAAACACTATATGTAAAATTGACACAAATCTCCGATGATTATGGTAGAGATATGAATGTGAAATCCGTTGCCCTAAACGTCCTTCTGTTAGGGTCGAAGAGGAAAAGAGAACATAACATCCCCAGAGGTCATTCCTACTGTTATCCTTTCTTCCTCCAGAGCCTACCCCTGCCCCTTGAATCCACTGGTGGAATTGTTGTAGTCACTGTTTTCAGAAACGTGGAGATTCGATGCCGATGCTCTTAATGTATTTCGCATCGATAGTAGGCTGCATAGTGTGGAGTTATCCGGGTTTTCTCCCATTCGTCACCCAAAGTGCGGGGTAGTTATATCTAAATATTCTCCAGGTAGACACTGTTCTTCACCATCACCCATTTGTGGGCTATTCATTATATGACGAGGCCCATCGATGTTCAACCTTCAACTTTCTAACTAGTAGAAGGCTACATAGCCCTAGATATCGAGATGAAATGTGGAGAAAAGAAAAAGAGGCTACCACTCATTGACTAGTCATCCATACACAACGCAGCTGGCATGCAGTTGGGCTAAATATTGAATTCTTTGTAGTAGTCATTGTTGTAGTCATTGCTTTCAGAAAAGATAAGACTCGATGACGATTATTGAAAACGTGTGTAAAGCCTTTTGCATTGATAGTAGGTTTGGCTTATAGGAGTTTTCAAGGATTTCCTCCCATACGACACTCCAATGCGGGGCAGCTAGCCCTTGAAAGTCCTCTCGGAAGTCCTATTAGAGGTCCCCTGTTTCTCCAACCTCACAATTCTAATTGTTAGGGGGCTAAAACCTGTAGGCAATAAGGTAAAATGGGAAAGGGAAAAAAACTCTACACCTTGAGTTGCTAAATGCCTTTTGTACTTTATTCTACAGATGCCACAATTTAATACTATAAATATTTTTGGACTGCCAAAAAATAACTGTTGACTGGAACTTAGTCTACCATTATGAATACTACTTTTCTTCATAAATCATAAAATGCAGCATCCTGCAGTATTTGTTGAAATACAGCAATACAGAAAATTTCACTAAAATTTTTCTACTCTTTTTATACAACAAAATAATGTGCCCGTATATGAAGCATGAATTTAACCCATTTTTCAAGCGGTTTCGCGGCATCTGTTCCGTGAAATACTTTCGCACGGGCTTCAATTCAGGGAGCAAAAAAATAAAGTTATTTTTACCGCGTCCTCTAAAAATATTTCATCCGAAACTGATGAAGCACAATTTTTGTTTCTTTCCAAGTCACTCATCCATCATTTTAAATTTTGGGACTTTATACTATTTTTTTCCTAGAAAAACGATGAAACAAAATATGTATAAGCTCAACAATTGGAGGAACTGAAAAGAAAGTTTTTTTAGTCTATTATTTTTGCTGCATCTGAAATTTAATAATCGCTTGTGATTTTAAAAATAAGGAGAAAAATTATGTTTTATTTATAAATGTTTTATGTAAAAATGTTTCTACAGAATATCTTATTAAACTGTTTTTCAATATAAAAAAAACAAATATTTTTTCATCTGTAAAGTGAAATATGTTGTCGAAATGTCCTTCTGGTAGGGTCGAAACGGAAAAGAGAAATTAGTATCCCCAGAGGTTATTACTGTTGTTGTCCTTCACTACTTCATATATTGCCCCTTGTGCCTTACTCGTGGCCCAGTTACAATGTGCTCAGATGGAGTACAGGATTGCTGCGATACAAATTATATGGCGCCTTGGTTGCAATTACATTTTTCAGAAACGAGGAGATTGGATGGCGATTATGACAATGTGTTTCGCATTGATAGTCGGGCTAAATGGTGAGAGTTCTCCGGGTTTCCTCCCATTCAATACGAAATGCAGGGCAGCTAAACCTAAATGTCCTCCCGGAAAGCATTGTCCTATCCCATCATCCATCAGTGGGCTGTTCATGGTATGCACGTGATCCACCGATGTTGCAACCTCAAATTTCTAACTGATAGGGCGCTATATACTCCCAGGTACGGGAGGAAGTGTGGAAAACAGAAAAACAAGCTATCCCTAGCTTGTCTCGTCACCCAAACACAACGTGCACAGCAATCGTACAATAGGACTAAGTTTGAATCATTTGGTCACATTGCTGTAGTCACTGCTTTCAGAAAAGATAAGACTCGATTTAGATTCTTGAAAACGTGTATAAAGCTTTTTGCAGAGTGGATTGCTTTTTTGCACAGCGATGGTCGATTTGCCTGATAGGAGTTTTCAAGGATTTTCTCCCATACAACACGCAAATGCTGGGCATTTAGCTCTTAAAAGTTCACCCGGAAGTCCTATTAGAGGCCCCCCCCCTGTTGTTCCAACCGCATCTTTCTAATTGTTAGGGGGGGGGCTGAAAATCAGTAAGTACGGAGGTAAGATGTGGAAGGGGAAAAAATAACACCTTGAGATGCTAAATCGTTTCATTACCTTTTGTACTTTATTCTATAGATGCCACAATTTAATATTATAAATGAATTTGGACTGCCGAAAATAACTGCTGACTTGAATTTCGTCTTCTATTACGAATACTTTTCTTCACAAGAAATAAAAATCAGCATCCTTTAGTATTTCTTGAAATCCAGCAATACAGAAAATTTCACTAGAATTTTCTACTCTTTTTATACAACGAAATAATGCGCCTGTATATGAAGCATGAATTTAACCCATTTTTCAAGCGGTTTCGCAGCATCTGTTCCGTGAAATACTTTCGCACGGCCTTTAATTCAGGGAACAAAAAAAGAAGTTATTATTTTTATCGCGTCCTCTAAAAATATTTCATCCGAAACTGATGAAGCAGAATTTTTGTTTCTTTCCAAGTCACTCATCCATCATTTTAAATTTCGGAACTTTATACTTTTTTTTCCTAGAAAAACGATGAACAAAATATGTATAAGCTCAACATTTGGTGGAACTGCAAAAAAAGTTTTTTATTCTATTATTTTTGCAGCTTCTGAAATTTAATAATCGCTTATGATTTTAAAAATAAGGAGGTAAATTCTGTTTTATTTATAAATAAAAATGTTTGTACACTACACAGAATCTAAGGCAACTATTTCGGCGATATGAAAAAAAAAATATTTTATAATCTGCGAATTGAAATAAAGAAATAAATTTCTATTTCCAAACAAACAAATATCACAAGCGAATATTAAATATAATATATATTAGCTATATTTAGATGTTTCTTTCAAAATTGTTTTTTTAAATTACTCCTCTATTTTTATTAACCTTTCAGAAACCCATCTTTAATAGCTGACTGCAAGCAATATGTATCCGAGTCATTTCAATTAATTTAACCTTATTTTTTTTGTTATTATTATTCTTATTTTCTTTTTCTGCTCTAGGCTACATAACTGTTTGGTATGAAAACAAATTTTCACTATCTGCATTCATAAAATATAACTTTCTAATAATGTTCATATTTATTTGTAATTTGATTTATACTTCGACGAATTTTGATTTGATTAAAAAATCCATAATTTTAGTCCTTTTTTAGTTTTGGTCTTAAGATGTTTTTATTAAATAATAATGTCAAATCTCTGCCCTATGTGTTTGTCGTGTGTGGTAGTCCCTGTCTCAGGAAAAAGGAAATATTGTCATTCTAACTGAGTTGAACGCCTTAGTTTTGCTTCAACATATAACTTTGGTCCTATCTTATGGTAGACGGGAAGTACATTTCAAATTCCATGTTTATTAATCCCCTGGCAATTAATAGGTTCTCGGGTCTGGAGCTAGTTAAAATTCGAATAAAGGGTGACTTTATGGCGTCTCTCTATAAGTAGAGGTCGTTTAAAGAGTATCCTCATCATATAGGTCCCTACTAGTAGCATTACAAGAACTTATTTCATTTTGATAAGCTTTGTGTCTGGCGATATTGAACCCGATTTATTTTATACATTAAACTTTCCCTTCCCCACCTTTATTCATCACGCACATACACTTTCGTAGAACTCGCATGTTTTGATGACGGTTTACAACTATCAGCATCATAACACTTAAATAGCTGTCCTGATTCAGTAGGTTATTGATGGTATCTTCAGATATAAACTAATTAGCCACAATATTCTCAGATTAAAATATAAATGGCTTTTCATATCATTGACAACGACTCAACGATATAAAGAAACCGAAATCTTAATCTTTAAATTTGTAGACATTCTCAAACGAAAACCTTTTTACAGCTATTAAAGTTGTTTGATCATGCTGTGAAATTCTAATTCCGTAAATCGCTGACATGACACTAAATTTTTATGCTTGTGTCATGTCAGTGTAAGTTATATTAGTTAACACTACAAGTATTTTTTGACTCACCTTTTGGGACGATTATTTTTTAAATTATATTTGGTATATAAATGTATAATGTGTAATGACCAACACTAGTATTTGTGATGTAAAACAATATCAACCAATGACCATCTATCATTTTAAATGTGTATATTTTACTTTATTTACAAGAAAATAAAATAAAACTTATACACCCATTAACTGACTCAGTTGAGAAAAGAAAATTTAGTCTATTTTAACATTTACTAATAGTCCAAGATTTAAATTATTTTTAAATTCTGATTCATTTACATACAAATAGATATTGCAGAATATTTCCCCCAAAACTAAAGAGTTTTTCTTTAAAACCACTTAACCATCATTATTTTTACTTTACATACAGAACAATAAAACAAAACAAATTCAACAACTGATGCAACTATAACCATAAAGTTTATTCATTCATTTAGAAAATCTAAAAACTTCTAAGTCGTCTTCTAACTTAAAGAAAAAAAAATTAAGTTATGATTCATAATGAAAGAGTAGAATTTCTATTGTCTAGAATTTCTACGAATAATAAAATATTTTTAAACAGTTTTTCTTGTTTATTGTGAATATATTTCGTTCCCTGGTAATTAGGGTAAATTGAAGATCCCCCCAAAAAATAAAATAAAAATTTCCAATTATCTTTGTTGATACTTTGAATGTGAAGAACTGCATAATACAAATGCTTAACACAATCATTTTACTAAATTATTAAGCTGAGAATTTATTTTACTTTAAGTCGCGAATAAATTTTGCAAAAAAAGAAAACCTTTTTGTTATGATTGTCATTCATGTTGCGTTTTAAAAATTAATTATAATAATTAATTTTCTTACTTATAATTATTAATTACCAACGACTATTATAGTGCATAATTTTCATGTTTTTTAGTGAATCGTTATAAAATGAAGGCTATTTCGAATATAATCTCTTCTATTGTTTATGAATATTGATGTTTTTAAAATAAAGTGTAAATTAAAAATATACTTCAGGAAAAAATATATATGCAAAGCAGGTGTGTGTGTGTGTGTTTTGCGATGCAACCATTTCAATTAGCACAAAATTAAAATCAAATTCTTTCCATACCAATAAAACAAACATTTCATTGATAATTAATAAACAATTATAAACTTTTCATTACAGAAATTAAAAAACTGCAAAATAATTTAATATATTGTAATTTTTTTATACTCAATTTAAAATATTTTATTTTATTTTTTGCATGAAACATAAAGGAAATATAATTTATTGTTGTTTTGAAGCATAATGCTTTCCAGGTTACTTCAAATTACTTTTAGAATAAAAAGAAATTCAATTTATTTTTACTTAATGAGTTTTTGATTATGAAAATGGAATATAATGAAAATTTAAGAATGTAAACAAAAACATTAAAGTAATTTCAAGGCATAAAATAATATTGGAGACTTTCAAAACCTTTTCTTATAATATTTATTGCATCATTATCAATCTCTTTGTTCAATAAACGTTTGTTTTTCTGTAAACTTTACATGACAAAGTCAATTGAATAAAAACTTTAAAAACTAGATGAATTTTTAATGTAATGTACTTATTTAGTAAGTTGGTCATATTGCCGATGGTAAAATGAGAAATATCCTATAAGTGTAGCAAATTTTAAATATGTATGCTTTATTAAGTTAGGTATAGAAAAGTAATGGATCTTTGGTTAGATATTATCATGTAAATGTGTAAACCCTTGTCAATGTCTTCATAGAATGACAGAGCAGTATTCTTATTCATATTTATTGCAAAACTATTATACGGATTTAGTTTAAAATTCGCAAATTATGAAATTTCCAAGAAAAATTCTCCTGTCACGAGCATGTTGTTGCTTTTGAAAGTGGTCATAGGCGAGAACTACCATTTAGTTGTGAATGAAATAAACATAAACATGAGGTTACGATAACACAGTTTATGATGCAAGTTAGTTTCAAAAAGTATGTTGGCCGTGTAGCTAGCGCTCTGGCGCTTGGTACCTCAGATTTCGGGTTTTCGAATCCCGGCGGTACATGAAAGTTTTTAGTGGTTCGGAAGGAACTATAAGCCATAGATTTCGATCTCACATGACCGTAGAGCGTCACGGAGCCTAGTCAGACTTCTCTCACCTACAACATTCCCAAACTGAAATGGGGCAACTCAGCTCTACGCAAAGTGATGTGGTGTGGTATGGTGTAGAAGGGGTTTCAAAGAGTGTCAACAACATGAGTAGAGCTACAGCTGCCACTTGAAACTCTCCCCATAAAGAACTGCTATCAGCTGCAGTTGTGCCTGTAAAGAACATGTGAAATACTTTAAACAAGAAAATATTTTCAAAAGTGATAATTTCTTTATTTAATTTGCTATTGTAAAAGAAATGCACACGTTATTCTAATACTCACGTTAATACCCCACTATCATCCACGAATTACATGTTAATACTCCACTATAACGCGTTAGAAACAAAGATAATGAACATGAAAAGTGTAAGGGAAAGTCATATCCCTTATATTCCTTACTAAAAAAAACATTTATTGTTCCCCCTAAAGTAACTAAATTTTTAAATAATATATTTCTATAAAATATAATTATTTTTATCTTGCTGCATAGTAAATGGAGATTACTGAAATTCTTTATCCAATGATTTAAAAACCTGAATATCCTGTGGGACTTAAATCTTTATAAAACAACAAGAAAAACGCAGTACAAAGGAAACACTAAAATTTTAAAGCAAAAAAATATCGTTAAAAATTATAAATATTATCTCTTAAGCTTCGTAAGTACCATTTTTTTAATAAACGATAATACCTGATAAACTGAAATAGTAAAAAAAAAATAATTATGAAAATAATTATGCAGTAGAAAAATGGCAAAAAAAATTTGCTAGCAGTTTTCAAAAAAAATTTATGATACTAGCTTTGTGCTAATACAAAAAAAAATTAAGTCCTTTCGATATAAAAAAATTAAATAACTTAACAATAATATTAATTTCTTTTATAGTACTTTGTATAATAATTAAAATTTTTTTCTTAAAATTTTTAAAAATAGGGGGTTTCCCACCTCAGAAATTTTTTAGAATGGGAGCTTATATATTTATATGTATAATCAATTCTGAATTAAAAAAAGGTTTTAAATTTTAACGATGATAAAAAATAATAATATGAATATGTTTTTTGAAAAAAGGAATAGATGCGATTTTTTGCGATAGAATTGTACCATTCTTTAATGAGGAAAAGTTTCTTTACTATATTTTTTTATATTTAAATTAATAATAAAAAATTCGACTGTATTGTTTTTGAATAAACTTTTTAAAAAACATTTTGAAAAAAACTCTTTTTAAAGTGAGTGTATTTTTAAATTTCTAAAACTTTTTAAATACTGAAATATTTATTTTTTTTCCACATTTACTAAACTATATTACACATGTCTGTGGATTATATTTAGATACATCTAAAATTAAATTTATTATCAATTTTTTAAAGTATTACATAGTAAAAAATTAAAACTAA
Organism: Caerostris darwini; assembly: GCA_021605075.1. Taxonomy (NCBI): domain Eukaryota; kingdom Metazoa; phylum Arthropoda; class Arachnida; order Araneae; family Araneidae; genus Caerostris; species Caerostris darwini. The sequence goes on from BPLQ01000176.1 coordinate 124,352, forward strand.
TGTTTCCTCATAAGATTTTATCAAATGAAAAAATACTATAACAGTTTTATCACATAAGTAATTAAGAACATATACAAAAAGTGTAAACCTGGAGAAAAAACAATTTAACCTTGAGAATAGGCAATTTAAAGTTTTCATTTGTGAAAAAATGCCATTACACGGCAGTCCTGTACATATTACACATATATTAATGAATGTATAAATTCAACATACATAAAAAAAAATTATGATATATCATTGTACAAAATAACATGTATTGTTTCAAACTGTCAAGTAAGTAAAAAAAAAAATGATCAAGAAAATATATCTTCGAGTAAAACTTTTGTTTTAATACATTTTTTATTTTCAATTAAATACAAAACACTATCTTTCACATTAATTGCAGCATAAAATGTTTCATACATTAATACATAACTATTTAAATACAAAAATGAATAATATTTATCTTCTCAAAACAGTACCGAAAAATGGAAAACGAGAAAAGTCAACAGTGTGTGTGTGTGTTTGTGATAGTATTAAAGAAATGATAAGCCTTTTGATGTCAGGCTTCCTTTAATGAGGGTAAAAATCCTTCAATTTCAATTTAGATAAAGCTAGCAAATTATAAAATTATAAATCATTTCGTAAATTTTATCTGCCAACTTTCAAAAAGATTTAAACAGTTTCCTTTTTAATAGCACCATATTAAACACCAAATCTCTTTCCCAGAACGGTGGGCTAACAGTGAAGTGACTTCAATCAACCATTGTTTGCGCACATTCCGCCGAAAAAAATCATCTCGAGTTGGGTTGTTTTATTTCCTCTCATCAAAAAGAAAACTGCTCGAGCGTAAATATCAGAGATCCCGATCCCCCATCCCTGGAAAGCAGAAACTTTTCCTGTCATTAGACAGGCAAGTCTCCGCACTCCAATTATTCCCATTCATCTTGATGATGAATTTTCCTGAAATACCAATATTTCCCTCACCCCCACACCAGTTACTGATTCCGTAATAAACAATGATAACACATAAAGAACGCGATAGGATCTTTTGTTTACGTAACTTATCATCGAGGCAGTGCCATTCATCAGGTCGCATCTTCAGCATTGTTGAGTTTTCTGAGAGAACAATTGTTCCCCTCTTCCATTCCCACACCTGGGCAGCTTCGTATGGTCTTTTCAGAGTGGAAAATTAAAACTTAATGCCTTTGTGTTGGGGAGCTGGGAAGCATGAAACTCTTTGGGAACTGTATTGTGTTACTACATAGATTTCCTTGCGGGCAAAGGAGCACGAGTGGCCTGGTGTTGTTTCTTTGTAGGCGAGTGTTTCCCACTTCGTGGCAATGGTTTCAATTCAGTTGAAAAGGTGTTGTGAAAGAAAAATGAGAGATTTATTGTTTCTAGAAATATTAACAGATATTTTGAAATTATTTTATAAATACATTTATAAAATCTAATTTAATCTATATTTATCTATATTTATTTTTGATCTTCCGTTTTAAAAATGTGATGTGGCCTGATGTTCGATTGGCTATGGTACAACTGAGTTATGGCTTCTGCCAGATGTTTTTTGCTTTTTGATACTGGTATAGTACTGGTTTGTTAGGTTATTTTATTTTAAATTTTGTGGAGCCTTGTTTCTCACCACATCATAACGGACTGGTTAGCTAACCCTCTGGTCTTCCATACCACAGGCTCAGGCTCGAATCCTGGTGGTGTCATGCATGTGTGTTAGTGGTTCGGAATCTACGTTAAGCTGTAGGCCCCTATCTTGTTAGGTTAAATTTGTAAGAATGACAGTAGAGCAACAAGTCAAACCAAATCACAATGTGATGAGACTCAGTTCAAGATCATACGATCCATCCGTACTAAAATCGAACCGTATAACTATGAAATGAGCAGGATAAATCTGTGAACCGGAATTCCTTCCTCCTTTCATTTATATATGATGACTGATAGTGACACGTAATGATGTAAGTGTTTTCCATAAACTTCCATGGATGTGATAAAAGTATTTAACTTCAACGCAGATAAAGCTAATTATTAAATTATAAACCGTTTTGTACATCTTATCTGCCAACTTTCGAAAAACAATTAAACAACTTCCATTTTAATGGTACCATATCAAACGCCAAATCTCTTCCCTGAATGGTAGGTTAACAGTGAAGCAACTTCAATCAGCCATTGTTTGAGCACATTCCCCCCAAAACAAATCATCTCGATTTGGGTTGTTTTACTTCCTCCAATCAAAAACAAAACTGCTCGATCGTAAATATCAGAGATCCCGATCCCCCAATCCTCGAAAGCAGAAACTTTTCCTGTAATTAGGCAGGCAAGACTCCGCACTCCAATTATTCCCATTAATCATGCTGATGAATTTTCCTGAATTACCAATCTTTCTCCCACGAGTTCCTAATTCACTACCAAACAATGATAACATATCAAGAACGTGATAGGATCTTTTGTTTACGTAACTTATCTTGCAGGCAGTGCCATTCATCAGGTCGAATCTTCAGCATTGTTGAGTTTTCTGAGGGAACAACTGTTCCTCTTTTCCATTCCCTCACCTGGGGAGCTTCGCAGAGGTCTTTTCAGAGTGGAAAATTAAAACTTTATCCTTTTATGTTGAGGAATTGGGAAGCATGAAACTCTTTGGCAACTTTATATTGTTACTGCATAGATTTCCTTACGGGCAAAGAAGCACGAATGGCTGGTGATTTTTCTATGTAGTAGGCGAGTGTTTCCTATTTCATGGCAATGTTTTCAATTCAATGGAAAAGGTGTTGTGAAAGGAAAATGAGAGATTTATTGTTTCAGGAAATGTTAATAGATATTTTGAAATTATTTTATAAATCTATTTATAAGTTTTATTTTTGAGATTTCGTCTTCTAAATGCGATGGAGCTCACTTCATACAATCCAACCTTATAATTTTGAAATGAGCAAACTAAAACTGTGAACCGGAATTCCTTCCCCATATCTTTATAATCGAGAAAGAGACATATTGTAGCTAACCATCAAAAAACAGGCAATAGAAATATTTTGATTTGTCACACTTTCATTGTCTTTAGTCTACAGGTAAAAAGGATTTTGCAGTCTTAAAGGTCATGATTGTTTTGGATTTGTTATTTATTTGCTTTATCGTTATTTAATAACCTCAAGCCAAGAATATATAAGAAAATATAAGAAACAATTAAAAAGGTAAATTATCTCAATGACAGTGTCATTTATCAGGTCGTATCTACAACAGTGTTGAATTTTCTTTGGTGCCATTCTTCCTCATTTATTTCCCTGCTTATTTTTGCAGATATCTTTTTTAGGAGAGAAAATTAAAATGATTAATTATAGAAGAATTGTGCAATATTCTAAAGAAGACAAAATATGAATTGCTAGTGGAAATAGCTATGAATTCTGTAATATTCTGTTTTATAAACAGTTTCATTAAAAGTCGTAATAAAATATTTCTCAAAATGCAAATAAATTGTACTAGAAATTTCTATTTTGAATTTTTATTACACAAGTAATTCATAGATTCACTTTTTAATTTTGTTCAGGGGGCGCTTGGACATTAAGCTTTGATGTTCAGGCATTAGAAGAATAAATAAAAGTTCAGGCATTTACTCCAGTGTTGTGTATGATATTAATGTAATGTCGAACACCGTTGTGATTCATTTATATTTGCCTACAAACATTTATATTCGGTTTTTTTTAATTATCTAGAATTTTCGTACTATCTGGTAATGATTCATTATTTACATATGTTTTTTTTATTTGTTTCCATTTTCTTTACATGCTTTGAGTTGTTGTTTCTGTTAACAATTTTTTAAATAATTTTTACTTATAGTATCAATATTTTGACCTATTTGTTTGCATGTCCAAAGAAAAAGCGATCCTTAAAATTAAGAGGAAATTTTTGTTGCGTGCTTTATATTTGCAAAAACAAATATTTTTGGTTCGGACTTCTGGTAGACGGGTGGTACATCTCAATTTCCAGTTGTGCCAAGCGACTGGAAGTTACGTAACTTTCAGATCTAGAGTTGCTTATGATTCAAATGATGAATATCTTCTTGGGCATCTCCTTAAGGGAGGAAGTAATCTAAGAGGCTGATGTTTACTGTATAACTCATTTATTTGTATCTGTACTACAAAAAAAAACATTTTCCTGTTGGGATTCAGCTGGTAGAATCCGATATGATTTCTGAATCAAATTCATCCTTTTCCTAACATGGCTTAAATTCACTGTCAAGTAACAACTCAGTTATTTGTATCTTTACAAAACCTACATTTTCACGTTTGGATTCAGCTGACGGAATCAGATATGATTTCTAAATCAAATTCATCCATTACCTAAGATGGTTTAAAGTCACTGTCAAGTAACTTGTCTGGGAAACTCCAGGTTCTGACCCAAATTCAGAAATACCATTTCGTGAATAAGACTATTTTTCTCATTTAATTAAAAATTAATAACCTTTCAAATGTTATTATTATTTGCTGCTTACAAAGAATTTAGCACTACTTCATCTTTTTAAAATACAGTAAGAGTTGCCAGCTATAGTTGGTATTCATAAAAATGTTTTTTTTAAATCAAAATCTGTGGTGCCATCAGATCAAAATACTCAATCTATATTATTTTAATGAGTAAAATCAATTTCTTGATTTTCGAGTAAAAGTTGAACTTAACTGAAAATTTAATGACTATGAAGGTATGATTTCTCAAACCAACATTCAACATGTATTTCTAACCGAAGTAGAAAAAGAATTAAATACTGAAGGAGTAATTTCAATACAGGTAATTATTATAAAAAACTATTAAAGTAAAACATATAATTTTGAAGTTTGTCATTTACACCTTTCGAAAAATACAAAGCTGTGTAACTTAACTGCTGTGTTATGACATTACATTCCAAGTTGATTAAGATATTTTAACTGTCAAACATGCATATATTCACAAAATAATTGTCATGGTAAACAAACCTATTGTTCAATAATTGGCACAATATACAATTAAAGGCCATACTTAACTCAAATTTTTATTCCAAACCTAAATATGTTAATTGGGAACAACAATACCTTTGAGTTCGAAATCCTACCCTGAGTACAATCAAAAATTAAAATTCCAGCAAATGAAATTAACAAAATCTTAACTCAGCAGCCTTCACCTATAAATAAACAAAATTCAACAAAGTCCTTCTTCTCTTAAGGTAGTCGTTCTATATTTTCTGTATCTAGTATGACAGACACTTTTATTAACTATATAATTTAACCACCTCTCCAGAAACTGAAACCAATTTCTTCAACAACGCCTGATTGTAATGAGTCTGCTACCCCCCGTGAAGCTCATATTTACGCCGTCGGCATCACAATAAATGTTTGCTCCTGTAAAACTCAACTCAAGGGGAAATTAAATTAAAAAGAAAACTTAACAGATAAAAAAGCAAATGAAAATATAAATAAGCATAATTCGAAGGATTCAGTACTCAATGGAAAAGATTTAAAAGGGGCAGCGTTCAATGTAAAATAATTTATTTTTGACTAATATGTTTTAAAGTGAATTAAATTACAGCTGTAAAATTTTAACCTTGGATATGGAAATTTTCAAAATTTAAAAAAAGACTTTTAATGTGGTGCTTTCGTTGATATTTATTAGGAAATCCATTTTAATCAATTTTAACAAATTAATATCTTAATTGTTACACCTTTCTAATCATTTTTGTAACTTGGTATGTTCTATACTTTAATATCCACTTGTGTAGAAAGGTAAGCATCTATTTTAAAAGAGGTAACGGGGGATTACAATGTTATGGCATCTTTTCAACTATAAGTTGTACAAAACAGTTTAAAAAAAATTTTGATAGCTGTTGTGGATTTTTTTATCTAATTTTTCTTTTTATATTATGTTATGCCAAAAAAATTGTACTTGTGTCCTAACAAAAATTACATATGTATTCCGTCATCTACTTGCTTAAGAAAATTCATGTTTTGTCCGGAATTTCGAGAAACAATTTTATGAATTGCCGGGGTATTTTTTTTTAAATTAAAAATTAAAAACTATTGAATATTGAATTTTGCCAATTTTTAATATTATGTTTTATTCACAAAGAATTTAGAACTACTTAGCTAGAACTTATCATTCTCTTCTCCATCCTTGGCAGTAAGTTATAACTGTATGTTAGAATGTAGAGGATAATGTCAACCACAACATCGATCCTTGTTGTTGTTGTTTTCAAAACTATAATGACAAAATGTACAAACTTAAGATATAATATGGAGGAACACATGTGACTCGTGAGCTGCAGTTTGTACCTCAATGACATAGAACAATATAAAATCATACTTTTAGAACAATATAAATTCATATCATGAACAAAATTGTAATGGCAAAATTTTCTTATTAGATTTTATAAAGTAAAATTGTAATATGATGTATCGGGCCACATCTAGCTTGTGAGTCGCATTCGTACTCTAACGATATAAAATCATAACTTGTTGATACTGTGCTTAATTGTCGCTGTCCTGCAGGGCTAGACGGACATACCATTAGTGGTATACTCATAGATGGAGGGAAAGGGGACAGCTTCTGTTGTGATAGAGCACCTGAAGGTAGAAGACTTACTTGGCTCGTTGTCGCTGAAGAAGCACAGTGCCTTCCTGGAGGACTTGGAAAACTTCCAACATATAATCCGACTCACGAGGCAAGATGCTAAACATCCCAGATGCCATCGAGTCTTTGAAACAGTGTCTACATGTTAAATCTGTAGTGCAGAATGTTCTTCTATTGGGTTCATAGAGGAAAAAATGCGATGTGATTATCTAGACATTACTTTTAGATACGAGTTTTCAGCAGTAGTGGCATAATGTGGACGCAATATTGTGGCCTGATGCTAAATTTGCTTCATATGTGCCATTCACCTGGCGAAGGATTCTGGTCAAAATGTCTGGCTTTCGAAGTAAATATATTGCGAAAAAAGTTCTCCTTTTTTCCATCAGATACATTTTCTTACAAGAAATTTCAACTGTATTATCGTCCTTTTTGAAAAACTAACATCAGAATTTTTTTCTCCTGTTTTTAAAATATATTTGTTTACTTCTCTTGAGTAATGGCAGTGCCCTATTTGACAATCGAAATACTCAATTCTCGTTTATTCCAATTCGTCTTCGGGGACCTTCTTGTTTTAAACCAATTTTTCTTTTTTCGAATTATTTGTTTTTCGTCTCATAGTTTTATAAAAGAAGCTGTTGCATGCCGAATGCAGCTTTTATCTCAGTTTAGTCGAAGAAAATGTAGAAATATAGAAAATAAAATAACTTTTCTCCAAAACTTGTATCTTCGTAAATTGTGAATTATATGTAAGGAAACATATTTAATATAAAAGTTATTTTAAAAAACATGGATTTTACTTAACTCCAGTAATCTCATGTGTACTATATCTTAAAATTTTATTCTTTGCATGCACTTATGTACTTTAAACAATACGATATAATGTCTATATCTATCTATATATATATATATATATATATATATATACACTCATGTCCATAATTAAGGATAATGAAGTTCAGGCAAAGAAAGAGACAGAAGCAAAACAAATTTGACTTATTTGTAAAGTCTACTGATTAAACAAAAGGTAAAGGGACAAAAAGATGCTATACGTTTGACATAATTAATAAAAATTGCGATTTTACTCCCTGGAGCAAATTTCAAAAAAGAACCTATTTGCAAAAAACAGTATAACATGGCTAGTATGATAGTTAATATGGAGTATGTCTCCCGGACGATGCAATACAGGCCTTACAACGCCTAGGAATGCTGAGTATCAAACTATCAATCTAATCTTGGGGAATATTACACCACTCATCAAGCACTGCCCTCCGAAGTTCCGGTTGACAGGTGGGAGGGGGTTGACGGGCTGCAATTCGTCTGCCAAGCATATCCCAAACATGCTCTATTGGATTCAAGTCCGGTGAGTATGCTGGCCAATCCATACGGGTGATATCCTCCAATTGAGGGCATTCGTCTACAATGTTTGCACGGTGAGGATGGGCGTTGCCATCCATAAACAGAAATTCAGCACGCATGGCGCCCCGAAACAAACTTACATCTTGTTCCAGAATGACATCCCGAGAGATGTGGCCTGTCATCGTTACATTCTGAACATGCAGGTCAGTTCTGGAACCAAGAATAATTCCTCCCCAAAAGAGCCATCCTGCACCACCGTAACGGTGTCGTTCAGTGGTGTTATCTTGGTGGTAACGGGTACCTGGCGCTCTCCATATGAAAGTCCGGCGAGAATCAGACGGCAAACGAAACCTGGACTCGTCGGAAAACATCACACAAGACCACTGTTGCGGTGTCCACAATGCATGCTCTCTACTCCAGGTTAATCGCAGGCGACAGTGAGTTGCGGTAAGTGGAACACATCTGACAGGCCTATGAGCATATAGACCAATGTGCCCTAAGCGTCTGTACATGGTCTGCCTTGAAACTGTCGTACCGGTAGCTTAAGACAGCTGACGAGACAGGTCTAATGCTGTGCTCCGTCTGTTTCTTTTGGCAGTAACTGCTAAATAAAGGTCCCAATTCGGTGTTGTAACTCGGGGGCGACCTGTGCTGTAACATCTACTCACATTACTGTCATCTTGGAATCGTTGCCAAAGTCTGGAGATGACACTCTGGGCAATTCCAAGTTCCTCGGATACTTCCAACTGGGTACGTCCACATTCCAGTCGTCCGGTAATTCTACCACGTAAAAAATCATCCAAATACTTCCTTTGTGCCATAACTATGCGGTTATTGCACTGAAAGGCTTTTAAAGCGCTTGTGAACAATTTTACTTCTTTGCCACCATTCCTTATATACTTCCTCCTCCTCTTACACTCTAGTCATTGTGACGTACTATCCGCGCCATCTGCTGGTTTCCTGTAATTTGCATATTCTTCTTCAAGATGTGTATGATAATTCTACAGATGAAATTTTTATTTTAGAGTTGAGTTTTTGTGTGATTCTGAATTATCCTTAATTTATGGACATAAGTGTATATATATATATATATATAAATATATTATAAGCCAATAAAAATGTTTGTCCCTATTTGAACCACTCAACTTTTTACTGGTTTATTTAATGAATTGTTGTCATAGTGGTATAGAAATTTGCATAGGTAGCGATGTGATAGTGATATAGGGGTATGAATATTTGTAGTGCTTCGGAATACAGTTTAAACATTACATCCCACTCTAATATGACTATAGAGTGTTGGGCGTTAGGCTAAGAAAGACAACCCTACCCCTTAAAAGAAAATATCTCCTGTTTAGAAATATACCAGCAGGCAGACGGTCTGGGCCCACCATGAGGCTGTTGCGTTAAAGGAGAAGAAGAAAGAATATTCAGCATATAAATTTTAAACTATATTTTATTTAAAAACTATTATCTAATTTTAATAAAAGTTCGTACATGAAAGAAAATATAAAAGCAAAACAAATCACGCATCTAAAAGTTTTTAAGCAAAAGCTGAACAATATTTTAACATCCAACCATCCACTAAACAAACGCCCTCTCATCCAAGACAAAAATCATCCATCTTTCCCCCTACCACTGCTAATTGTATTAATCCTGCATATGAGTCCCAAGCGCTAATAATCCATGCATTATTTCCTTTCCAACTCTCAGCCGCACTCCCAAAACTTATTCCAAAACTGTTTCCCATATCCCTAATTATCAACAAGACTAAGAAGCGTGAATGAGTCTGGATTTCTCCTGCTGCCTTCAGACTGGCTGAGTTCTGTCCTCTGTATCTTTAATTGGAAGCAGAGAGGAAGCAGCGAACGTGCAGTGGTGGTGGGGGAGGGGATCTATAATTTGACAGAATGTCTTTGCGCACACAAGTCGAAACAGCTCGGGCGTGATCTTCATGAATTGAGAGTTTTATGCCCTGCACCATTAAATGAAATATTCAGATTACTAATTTTTGGACGGTAGCAAGGCAGGAGTAATGCAGAGGCTGATGATGAAAATGTCCCCAGATCTCTTGCCTTGTATCAAGAGGGATATTTATAAGAATGTTTCATGTTAAAATAAATTAAGAACAGTAGGTTCTGTTAAGCCTTCACATCGGGTACCAAAAAGCTATTACAGCTGCATTTAAATTTGCTTTTCACTCGTAATATGTTATTTGATGTTATTTTTATCACATATTTCTAAGTCGATTATTTCTCATTCCCATTCAGAACTTTGGGTAAACAAGAATTAATACGTTGTCAATTTTTCGAAAATATCTTGAATATACTTAAATATTCAAACGATTTCATAAATATTTTTGTTTTCATTTTTTTCTGTACTTTGGACAGCTCATGGTAGCTTCGATTCAGTTGTTATCTTCAAAAATACCTTTAAATACCTTTATGGTTACTTTCTTGTTAGTGCTCACCACGCTTTGTAATATTCCACCATAACTAATGTGAATCATTAAAGTAGTCCAAATCTGTAGCAGATAAAATTTTCTATCTTTATAAAAATAACATTTTCTTTATTTTTCTATATTTTAAGTTTCCATGAGCAATTAAAAAGATTTAACTTCCAAATTTCATATAATGTATTTATGAATAATTTTATGCATAAATAAATCAATTAATATTTTTGTCAACTAAACTCAAAAGTTTATTTGTTATTACTTCCATTTCCAAAAATGTTTTCTATTATTTTCCTACGTTAGAATTGCGATCATTAACCTTCATCAAATTCAGCGTTACATGTGTGGCACTATGGGAGATCTCCACTGCTGGTTGCACTATTTCTTGCTACCACAATTTGCAACAACACATGTAGCACACCAAATTTTCTTAAGAAATCTTATTAGCAATTGTAACCAGGAGATTCATAACCTCCCTGCCTCTTTTCTTTCATGGATTTCTCAACATACAGATTTAATGATTGCATCCCCAGTATAATCAGAACTTTTCCGGTTCAGTATTATTTTTGAGATTTCGAACAAAGATTCCTTTGTTTAAAAGATCAGCACGAGCATTCCTCACATCTCATATGCTTAAAATGCAAAAATATCAAAGCTCTTTTTAAGATCAAAAGTATTTTTTATTAAAAAAATAACTTAATGAATTATTTTATCAAAAAGTCGGTTTTTATATATTATGGGAAAACGATAGCTTCTAAAAATGTGATTTTTGGATTTTATTTCATCGTTTTTACAATGAATAATCGATAATAATATTTTTAATTCGACTGTATTCTTTTGATTGCTCATTCAATTCACTTCAAGCTCATTCAGGTAATACAATGAATTCGGAATTCCCCAAAGAATTTCAAGTGCCTTTTTTTTAATGTCTGCAATTGGCTCGCATTCCCTTATGTCTCTCTTTTTCTTTCTTTCTACTCTTTTTATCTTTTCTGAAATTTTTTACTCAGTTGTATTCACCGAAGTTCTTTGAGAAAAACTAAAAGTTTTTCGTAAGGCATACATATTATTCAAAGAGGTATTACCACTTAAAAGTTATGTTAATATTTGGGAAATCTTATTGTTTCAGTCATAACACATTCATCAAAATAATCATGAATGAAAATAAGGAATGCTTATTCGACATACTATTACTATTTAAAAAATTGGCTTTGAATTTGGAGTGTGGAGGTTGGGTAACCAGATTGTAACTGGTTGTGGTTGGGTGAGATACTTGAGGCACAGGTTTGAGAATTCACGACTTTATTTACATACGCCCAAACACCACACACATAATTAGAGACATACAATATTTAACACACTTAAAGACAGATAATTATAGATCAATGGAAGGACTCCACTTCTAAGTCGAAAACCCGAAGCTCGGCTAAGCACAGGGTGCGGGAAATATACTTCCTCTCTGGCTGAGAGCCTGTATGCCAACTGATGCACCAAGAGGCAATAAATATATTTCCTCCCGGGATGAGACACTCAGCAGGAGCTTAGGTTGCGCTGTACTTCCTCTCGGTTGTGAATCTCGATTCCGACTGTCTATTTCTCCTAAGCGCTACAGGGGGCGCTCTTTCCAGTGAGTAGGAGAAAGCACTGTTACAACTTTAATGGAATAATAGTTAAACTTTTTACTATCTGCCTGGCATTTAAGAAACGAAATAAACAATGTGATTTAAGTTTGAATTCCAAACAAGAAAATTTAAAATTATATAAGGTTAATTGAAATGCAAAATCGTTTATTTTATGAATATTTTTATTTTACCATCTTCTTTTATTTAATCAAATATGCTTTTTTTATTTAATACGCTACAAAGATTAATATTTTCTATAATATTTAAGTAACAAAGAATACGTCTTATAATAAACACTGTCTATACGTCTTATAATGAACACTGTCAGCAAAAGTGAAAAATGTATCTGTACAACATAGTAGCATTTTTTTTGTTACTACCTACCTGATCGGTAAATAATCTGATAAAATCTATAAAATAAATAGTTCATTGTTGATTCAGAAGATTAGAAGACCTATCGTTCAAGAACGGAAAGTACTCTCTTGATAAATTTCGGTAACTCAAGCAGCATTCATTTGTTGAAAAATTCATAAAAACCTCTTTCGTTAAGTAATCTATGTCAATGTGAAATATTTTATTGCGATCTCTAGTAAATCTATCTATATTTCAAAATAGTTTTTGTCAAACACTCAGTGACATAATCCACCCTTCACTGTTACATAAAGCCAGTTAAATAACATTTTTACAATCCTATCAATTATTCAGTGGAATGATAAACATCCATCTCAAAGATACTAGGCAAATCAATTTCTTATTCGGGACAGTGAAATACAATTTTGAAGAAAATTTGATGTGGAATTTTTTCATTTTTTTTTAGATATTATGTAATTTAAAAATTTTAATGATTAGAAAATAAAATGATTTTTATTCCAATTTAAGCTATACCGAAATTACCTTTCTTACCTATTGCACCTTCTGTGTTTGAGTTCATCTTATTTGGACACCTGCCAATCTTTCAAGTTATATCTGGTTAAACAGTACCGCAATACAGAAGCAAAATAAAATGCTGCAAAAGATTTAGCATTAATCACTGTGTACCATGCGTAATCCTACAACATTACATCTATTGAGCTCAAATAACATGTTTATGCATCACTTTCTATACAGCTATAAGCAAAATGACTTATTTTGGGTAGATTGTTTATGGTTTGCTAAAGTATAAGTAATATACTGGCCGGTCATAACAGGAGCATTACCTACCAGGAAGATTTTCTATGGTGTCTGCACTGCATTTAGTTATCTCAAATGGAAAACTCTATATGTAAAATTGTAACAAATCTCCCTTAAATTTGCCAGGGATATAAATGTGAAATCCGTTGGCTGAAATGTCCTTCTGATAGGGTCGATGGGGAAAAGAGAACATAAAATCACCAGAGGTCATTCCTGCTGTTATCCTTTCTTTCTCCAGAGGTTACCCCTTACCTGACTTGTGACCCAAACACAACGTACGTAGTTAGCGTGCAGTAGAGCTAAAGTTTGAATCCACAGGGGGCATTGTTGTAGTCACTGTTTTCAGAATCGTAGAGACTCCCCCGTTGGCGATTCTGACAATGTGTCTCGCATCGCTAATAGGCTACCTGATAGGAGGTTTCTAGGATTTCTCGAATTCGACAAGCAAATGTGGGACAGTTACACCTAAATGTCCACTTGGAAAGCACTGTCCTTCTCATCACAACATACGTAGCTAAGCGTGCAGTAGGGGGAAAATTTGAATTCGCTGATGGTACTGTTGTAGTCATCGTTTAAAGAAAGATGAAACTCGATGGGGATGGTAACAAGTTTTATAAAGCATTTTGTATCAATAGTCGGTTTGCCTAATGGGAATTTTTCAGGTTTCCTTCCATACGACACGCCATGTGGAGCAGATGTACCTTAAAACTGTTCTGACAAGTCCTGTTAGTGGCCAACCTATGTTACAATCTCACCTTTCTAACTATTGGGGGGGGGATACAAAATCGTAGGTACGGATGTAAGATGTGGCGGAAAATGATGCTACACCTCGAGTTACTAAATGATCCCATTGCATTTTATACTTTATTCTGCAAATGCCACAATTTAATACTATAAATATATTTGGACTAACAAAAAATAACTGTTGACTGGAATTTAGTCTACCATTATGAATATTTTTCTTCACAAGTAATAAAATTCAGCATTCTTCAGTATTTGTTGAAATCCAGCTATAGAGAAAATTTTACTAGAATTTTCTACTCTTTTTAATACAATGAAATAATGCGCCTGTATATGAAGCATGAATTTAACCCATTTTTCAAGCGGTTTCGCGGCATCTGTTCCGTGAAATACTTTCGCACGGACTTCAATTCAGAGAACAAAAAAGAAAGTTATTATTTTTACCGCGTCCTCTAAAAATATTTCATCCGAATCTGATGAAGCAGAATTTTTGTTTCTTTCCAAGTCACTCATCCATCATTTTAAATTTCGAGACTTTATACTTTTTTTCTAGAAGAAACGATGAAAAAAATATGTATAAGCTCAATAATTGGAGAAACTGCAAAAAAATCTTTTTAGTCTATTATTTTTGCTGCATCTGAAATTTAATAATCGCTTTTGATTTTAAAAATAAGCAGACAAATTCTGTTTTATTTATAAATAAAAATGATTGTGCAGTAGACAGAATCTTAGGCAACTATTTTGGTGATATGAAAAAAAAATTATCATCTGCGAATTGAAATATAGAAATAAATTTTTATTTATATACAAGCAAATATGCCTGAATGGCCAAATGGCTACCCTCTGTCGCTTGGTACCACAGGTTTCGGGTTTGAGTCCCGGTCGTGCCATGGATGTTTGAAGTGGTTTTGAATCCATTTTAAACTGTAGGTTCCAGTCTAACATAACTGTAGAGCGTTGGGCGGACAACCCTACCCCGTAAAAAGAAGACTTGTCAAGTTTCGAAATCTTCTAATCAGCCTTGGCTTACCATAGGGCTGTTGTGCCAATGTCTATGGTCTATTATAGTCTATGACGATGATACAAACAAATATATTTGCTATATATCGATATTTCTTTCCAAACTGTTTTTTAAATTACTGCTATATTTTTAATTAATTTAAGAAGCAATCTCCTATAGATGATTATAAGGAATATGTACCCAAGGTGATTCAGCGATCTTAACAATAATTATTTTTGGTATTATTCTCCTTATTTTCTTTTTCGTCGTGTATGCTACATAACGCATTGGTATGGAAACAAATTGTTAAGTGTTATTCTCCACATGCATTGAATATAACTTGCTATTCATGTTTATATTTTTTTTCTTGTCATGTTCTATTATTCGACGAATTTTTATTTGATATAAAAATCCCTAATTTTAGTCCTTTTTTAATTTTGTTCTTAAGATGTTTCTATTAAATAATAATTTCAATTCTCTGGCCTATGTGTTTGTCGTGTATGGTAGTCTTTGCCGCAGGAAAAAGGAAATATTGCGATTCTAACTGAGTTGCATGCCTTAGTTTTGCTTCAACATATAACTTTGGTCCTGTCTTATAGTAGACGGGAGGTAGATCTCAAATTCCATGTTTATTAATCCCTTGGCAATTAATAGGTTCTCGGGTTTGGAGCTAGTTAAAATTCGAATAATGGGTGACTTTTTGGCATCTCTCTATAAGTAGAGGTCGTTTAAAGAGTATCCTCATCATATAGGTCCCTACTAGTAGCATTACAAGAACTTACTTCATTTTGTTAAGCTTTATGGCTGGCGGTATTGAACCCGAATTGTTTTATCCAGTACACTTTCCCTTCCCCACATTTATTCATCACGCACATACACTTTCGTAGAACTCGCATGTTTTGATGACGGTTTACAACTATCAGTATCATAACATTTAAATAACTGTCCTGATTCAAAAGGTTATTAATGGTATCTTCAGATAAAAACGAACTAGCCACAATAGTCTCATATTAAAATATAAATGGCTTTTCATATCATTGACAACGACTCAAAAATATAAAGAAACCGAAATCTTAATCTTTAAATTTGTAGACACTCTCAAACGAAAACCTTTTTACAGCTATTAAAGTTGTTTGATCATGCTGTGAAATTCTAAATCCGTAAATCGATTAATTTTTATGCTGGTTTCATGTCAGTGTAAGTGATATTAGTTAACACTACAAGTATTTTTTGACTCACCTTTTGGGGCGATTACTTTTTAAATTAGATTTGGGTACATAAATGTAAAATGTGTAATGGCCAACACTAGTATTTGTGACATAAAACAATATCAACCAATGACCATCTATCATTTTAAATGTGTATATTTTACTTTATTTACAAGAAAATAAAATAAAACTTATACACCCATTAACTGACTCAGTTGAGAAAAGAAAATTTTGTCTACTTTTTTATTATCTTGACATTTATTAATAGTAAAAGACTTAAATTATTTTTAAATTCTGATTCATTTACATACAAATAGATATTGCAGAATATTTCCTCCAAAACTAAAGAGTTTTTCTTTAAACCACTTAACCATCATTATTTTTACTTTACATACAGAACAATAAAACAAAACAAATTCAACAACTGATGCAACTATAACCATAAAGTTTATTCATTCATTTAGAAAATCTAAAAACTTCTAAGTCGTCTTCTAACTTAAAGAAAAAACAATTAAGTTATGATTCATAATGAAAGAGTAGAATTTCTATTGTCTAGAATTTCTACGAATAATAAAATATTTGTAAACAGTTTTTCTTGTTTATTGTGAATATATTTCGTTCCCTGGTAATTAGGGTAAATTGAAGATCCCCCCAAAAAATAAAATAAAAATTTCCAATTCTCTTTGTTGATACTTTGAATGTGAAGAACTGCATAATACAAATGCTTAACACAATCATTTTACTAAATTATTAAGCTGAGAATTTATTTTA
>BPLQ01000176.1:149737-225192 GCA_021605075.1 Caerostris darwini
CCGATTTTTAATATTGTCACTTGGTCACAATGAAATTAGAACTACTTAGCTAAAATACGACATTCTGTTTGTCATAGATGGGAGTAAGTTAAATTTGTCGGTTAGAATGTCCTTTTATTCGGCTCGTAGAGAAGTGGAGGATAATTTAAGCCTCAAACGCGATTCTTGAGTTATTTGTTCAAAGCTATAGTAACAAAATGTACAAAATCAAGATTTTTTAAAGTTAAATTGACATATGAAGCGGAGGGTCTCATGTGGCTCCGTGAGCTGCAATTTCTGCTTCATTGAAGTAGAACAACATAAAATCATACTCTTATAAGGATATAAATTCATATTCTATCAATATAAAATGATAACTTAAATATAATAAGTCAGTATGACGTAGAAAAATATAAAATTGTGTATAAAAAAATATAAAATCATGTTGTTTTAAATACGATCTAATCAATTTACCAAACATATTTGTATTAGGTTTTTCCTACATGTTTGTATTTTTATAACATTCCATGTCTATGTCATAGAGGGGTATTTAAATTTGTAGATCGGAATGTTCCCTTGGTCTCATAAAAAGAGACAAAAAAGTGCAATGTAGACGTCATATCTGTAAGTGTTTGTTGAATTTTATGATAGCAAAATGTACAAAATCTTATCATTAGACTTTATAAAGTGCAATTGTCATATGATGTAACGGCTCACATCCAGCCCGTGAGTCACAGTCGTACTCGAACAATATAAAATCATAACTTGTTGTTGGTTGTTGTGCCTAATCTTCAGTGTACTGCAGTGCAGGAAGGATATCTCGTGAGTAAATACTCATGGATGAACGGAACGGGTCAGTTTCTGTTGTGGTGGAGCACCCGTAGATAGAAGCCTGACTTTACTCCCTGTCACTGAAGAAGAAGAGATTTCAGAAGGAACTCGGAAAATCCAGAAAACTCCCAAAAGGTAGTCCGACTAACGAGGAAATAGGCTGAATATCTCAAACACCATCGAGTCTCCGTTTTGTATAACAGCAAAGCCACCAGCGGATTGAACCTCAGGCCTATTGCTCACCACCGACTTTGCCACTGAAGCACAAGTCGGCAAATCATAACTTAAATGATTTAATTACCATTTATAAAATAAGATTATAAGATTTATAAGATATAAGTATTTAATAAGATTTAATTACCATAATCATAACAATTTAATTACCATTTATATTTTTATATTTAACAAACATCTCGTGTTTATGCTGAAGAGGGGCATGTTAAATCTGTAGACCAGAATGCTTTTCGATTGGGCTCATTGAAGAAAAGAGGCTGGTGCGAAAATCTAGACATCACTTTTAGGGATGATTTTTTAAAATGTTGTGGCAAAATGTGGATGCAATATTGTGGACTGACGCTAAATTTGCTACATATATACCATTCACCTGGCGAAGAAATCAGGTCAAAGTGTCTGGCTTTCGAAGTAAACATATTTCGATAAAAGTTCATCTTTTTTCCATCAGATGCATTTTCTTACAAGAAATTTCAAATATATTTTCTTCCTTTTTGAAAACCTAATATCAGAAATTTTTTCCCCCATGTTTCTAAAATATATTTGTTTACTTGTCTTGAGTAATGGCAGTGCCCTATTTGACAATCGAAGAACTCAATTCTTGTTTATTCCAATTCGTCTTCGGGGACCCTCTTGTTTTAAACCAATTTTTCTTTTTTGCGAATATTTGTTTTTCGTCTTATAGTTTTCAGTGAAGAAGTTGTTGCATGCCAAATGCAGCTTTTATCTCAGTTTAGTCAAAGAGAATGTAGAAATATAGAAAATAAAATAACTTTTTTCCAAAAACTTTTATCTTCGTAAATTGTGAATTCTATGGAAGGAAACTTATGTAATAGGAAAGTTATTTTAAGTAACATAGATTTTACTTGCATCCTGTAATCTCATGTCTACTATATACTTAAAATTTTATTCTTTGAATGTACTTATGGGCTTTAAACAATACAATATAATATATAGAGAGAGAGAGTATAAGCCAATGAAGATGTTTGTCCTGTATTTGGTCTACTCAAACTTTTACTGGTTTGTTTAAGGAATTGTTGGCATAGAATAAAACTGCATTAAGGATTCAAGGAAGTAAACTACATTCATTCACGAACAATTTTAAATCGATAAAAAGATAAATGTTTTTAATAATTTAATCATCATGTCATATAATCAAGTATCCATCATTTTTATTAACTTCGTAAAAACATAATTTTATTTATTTTTTTTTTTAGTTCAAAATATCATTTCAAACATAATACAGCCTTTGGATAAAACTGTGGATTTTTGAAAGAAAAGAAAACGTAGTGCAGGACTTTACACGTAATAGCAAACCGAGCGATTCATTGTAACATGTGGGCTGAACAATTCGTAGGGTGACACATAGATTGCGCTAATAGTATTAAATGCATATGATTTTTAGTTTGCCCTAATCTTCAAAAGACAAGTGTATAAATTTGACAGCTGGTTTTTCATGTTTTAGAATATCAGAAACTCGGGGGTCCTGCTGGCAGAGTGGCTAGCGCTCTGAAGCTCGGTACCAATATTTTCGGATTCTAATCCCAGCGGGTATGACATGATCGTTGAGCGTTGAGGGGTTATTGTTACTCCGTAGCTTATATTCAAGCTAAGCGCACCTCCTGCGTAGTGCTAAGTGAGTAACGTCGGTGCAACGCTTTCCTTAAGTCATCAAAGACAACTGTCTAAGTATTTGCCAACTGCATTTGATAAGAATATCAGAAACTCTAAACCATATTCAACTTTAAAACTTTAAGCCATATTTGATTAAAAAAATATATATATGAAAATGTGCAACATATAAAAATAATTCATAAATAAAATTCTTAATAACCGAATATATAACAATCTAATTTTATAAGAGTTTGTAAATGAAATAAAATAAAAGCAAAACAAATCGCGCATCTAAAAGTTACTAAGCAAAAGCTGAACAATATTTTAACATCCAGCCATCTACTAAACAAACACCCTCTCCTCCAAGTCAAAAATCATCCATCTTTCCCCCTACCACCGCTAATTATATTAATCCTTACATATGAGTCCCAAGAGCTAATAATCCATGCACAAGTACACTTATTATTTCCATTCCAACTCTCTGCCGCGGTCCTAGAACTTATTCCGAAACTGTTTCCCGTATCCCTAATTATTAACAAGACTAAGAAGCGTGAATGAGTCTGGATTTCTCGTGCTGCCTTCAGACTGGCTGAGTTCTGTACTCTGTATCTTTAATTGGAAGCAGATAGAGGAAGCAGCGTACATGCAGGGGGGAATCTATAATTTGATAGAATGTCTTTGCACACACACGACGAAACAGCTCTGGCGTGATCTTCATGAATTGACAGTTTTATGCCCTGCAGTCCTTCAATGAAATATTCGGATTACTGATTTTTGGACAGTAGCAGGAAGGATTAATGCAGATGCTGATGATGAAAACGTTTCCAGATCTCTCTGCCTTGTATCGAGGAAAACCTTTAAGAATGTTTCAGGTGATGTTATGTTAAAATAAATTAACAGCAATAGATTTTGTTAAAACTGCACTTAGAAAACCAAAAAGCTATTAAAGATGCATTTAAATTTGCTTTCCAGTCATATTTAAATGTTAATTTTTTAACCCATATTTCCATATGTCGTTTATCTTTCATCTCATTCAGCACTTTGAATAAAGAAGAATGAATACGTTGTCAATTCTTCAAAAATATCTTGAATTTTCTCAGGGTAGATTGTTGTTAAGTCACGCTTCTATACATCTTTTTATTTTCATTTTATCTCTGTACGTTGGACATTTCAAGCAAGATTTGGTGAAGTTATTATCTTCAGAAATGCCTTAAGGTTGTTTGTGGTTAGTTTCTAGTTAATGAACACTTCCATGATTTTTTTTTTTCGTTTTCTCTTTTAATAATTAAAAAATAATGAGTTAAAATTTTAATAGCTCTAAAAATTTAAATTTTTAGAGAGAATTTATATAATTATATATAGAATTCCGCAATATTTTTTATTAATAGAAAACCGCTTAATCCCTCATACTTTTTAGGGAGAAGCGATTTAATCGTCAGTGAGAAATTTACAACTCATTTCGAATTTCAAAAAGAAAGTTGAATTGAAAATTTTCATTATAAATATTAAGTATAAACACGAT
The DNA here is from genome assembly GCA_021605075.1 of Caerostris darwini. Taxonomy (NCBI): domain Eukaryota; kingdom Metazoa; phylum Arthropoda; class Arachnida; order Araneae; family Araneidae; genus Caerostris; species Caerostris darwini. The sequence goes on from BPLQ01000176.1 coordinate 153,915, forward strand.
AAAGTTCAAAGCCGTAAAATCACTGCTTTAAATGTGAGAACATAGATGGAGGGATTAAAATCCCATATTGTTGCCTCTGGTGGTGTATTCGTAATTCATTACGGATAAAATATGTAACAAAGTTGATTAACTAAATTTGTGTTAGAATTTTAAATAATCAACAAGCTAATGTACAGAGAAAAAAATCATTTGATGCATAACAATTATTAAAACATTTACATTTAAAAAAAACACAATTACTTCATATACATCAATTTATGATTGCATTTGAAAATGACGGAAAGTAACAAAAAAATGCTGTAAGTCTTTTCCAAACAGCTACTTTAAATGTGGTAAAGTCCTTTAATTTCAATATAGACAAAACTAATTATAAAATTATAAACCGCATCGTACATCTTATCTACAAACTTTCAAAAACAATTAAACATTTTCATTTTTAATGGCACCATATAAAACACCGACTCTCTTTCCCGGAATGGTACGTTAACGGTGAAGTGACTTCAATCAGCCATTGTTTGCGCACATTTCCGCCAAAAACAAATCATCTCGAGTTGGGTTGTTTTACTTCTTCTCATCAAAAACGAAACTGCTCGAGCGTAAATATCAGAGATCCCGATCCCCCATCCCTGGAAAGCAGAAACTTTTCCTGTAATTAGTCTCCGCACTCGAATTATTCCCATTAATCATGCTGATGAATTTTCCTGAAATACCAATCTTTCCCCCCACCAGTTCCTAATTCAGTACCCGAAACAATGATAACACATCAAGAACGTGATAGGATCTTTTGTTTACGTAACTTATCTTCGCGGCAGTGCCATTCATCAAATCGCATCTTCAACATTGTTGAGTTTTCTGAGGGAACAACTGTTCCCCTCTTCCATTCCCACACCTGGGGAGCTTCGCAGAGTCTTTTCAGAGTGGAAAATTAAAACTTGATCCTTTTATGTTGAGGAGCTGGGAAGCATGAAACTCTTTGGGAACTTTATCGTGTTACTGCATAGATTTCCTTACGGGCAAAGAAGCACGAATGACCTGGAGTTGTTTCTTTGTAGGCGAGTGTTTTCCACTTCGTGGCAATGTTTTCAATTCAATTGAAAAGGTGTTGTGAAAGGAAAATGAGATATTTATTGTTTCAAGAAATGTTAATGGATATTTCGAAATTATTTCATAAATCTATTTGTCTTATTTTTTTTTATTAGGCTTAGAGCTATCTTCTTCAGAATGTGATGCTGCCTGATGGCCAATTGACAAGCACTCTGGATTTTGATACAACTGGCTTCAGGTTAGAGTTCTGGTGGTGGCATGGATGTTTTTAGGGGTTAGGAATTTGCGTTAAACTGTAGGTCCCCGTATAATGACCATAGAGCAAAAAATGAGCCTATGTGCAAAAAATGACCATATGGCGAGCACAAAATGACCATAGAGCGACAAACCAAACCAAGTCATAATGTGATGGATCATATAGTTCAGCAGTACTAAAATCTAACCTGATAATTTTGAAATGAGCAAGATAAATCTGGGAATTGGAATTTCTTGCTCTTCAGGAAGTGACATTGCTTGCCATACAACGACAGGCTATAGAAATATTTATGTTACACTTGGATTGTCTTTAGCATACAACTAATAACGATTTTGCAGTCCGGGGTGATGTCTTGATAGTGTAACCTCAAATTAAGAATATATTAAGTCTTAACCTAATAACCTCAAATTAAGAATATATTAGAAAAAAAACAATCATTTAATAGGATCAATTATCTCAATGATAGTGTTATTTATGCACGAACGGCTGGTGTTGTTTATTTTTAGGCTAATGTTTCCTACTTCATGGCAATGTTTTCAATACAATTGAAAAGGTGTCGTGGAAGGAAAAAGAGAGATTTATTGTTTCAAGAAACGTTAGTAGATATTTTGAAATTATTTTATCAATCTATTTATAAGTTTTATTTTTAGAGCTTTCATTTTCAAAATGCGATATAGCTCATACAATCCAACCTTATAATTTTTAAATGTGAAAGATAAATTTGTGAACCGGAATTCCTTCCACATTTCATTGTTTTCGAGAAAAAAACACATTGTTACCAACAATCGAAAGACCGGCTATAGAATTGTTTTGATTTGTCATATTTTGATTGCCTTTAGTCTACAAGTAATAAGGGTTTTGCAGTCTTAAAGGCCTTTATAGTGTTGATATTGTTGGATTTATTATTTATTTGCTTTATCTTTATTTAATAACCTCAAGTCAAGAATGTATAAGAAAATATAAGAAACAATTAATGGGGTAAATTATCTCAAAGACAGTGTCATTTATCAGGTCGTATCTACAACATTGCGGAATTTTCTTTGGTGCCCTTCTTCCTCATTCATTTCCCTACTTATCTTTGCAGATCCTTTTTTTAGGATAGAAAATTAAAATGATTAATTATAGAAGAATTGCGCAATATTCCTAAGATGACGAAATATGAATGGCTGGAATTGTTTCTTCAGTAATATTCTGTTTTATATATATATATTCAGTTCCATTAAATGTCGTAAAAAAATATTTCTCAAAATGCAAATGGATTTTACTACAGATTTCTATTGTTTTAAATAGTTATAACATAAATGAATCATAGATTTAATTTTAAATTTCGTTCAGCTTGTGGTTTCACCTTTGAACTTAAACTTCAGACCTAACAAGGAGAATGGAAAGCTTTGAGATTTACGTCAGTGTTGTACGTGATAAATCAGTCAAACATAATTCCTTTTCCTCTCAGGGGTGAAATATCTTTGATATGTATCACGAGATAACACATTTATCTTTACCTACAATCTTTTATATTCTGTTTTTTTTTTCATTATCTAGAAAATGAAACTAACGAAGTCGTAATTCAACAGTTTTCACCAATATGCGAAATAACTAAAATTTAACAAAACATTAATTTTTAATATTGTCTCTTGTTCGCAAAGAAATTAGAACTACTTAGCTGGAATTTACCATTCCACTGAAATTTGGGAATATTTGGGCAATATAAAATGATAACTTAAATATGATAAGTCAATATGATGTAAAGCAATATAAAATTAATCTGTCTTAAATACTATCTAATCAGTTTACCGAACATATTTCCATAATGTTTTTTCCTATATGTTTTTATTTTTATAAATTTCCATGTCTATGTCATGGAGGAGTACATAAATCTGTAGATCAGAATGCTCTGTTGGTCTCATAAAAGAAGACAAGAATGTGAGAACACGAGGCGTCATACCTGTTAGTTAAATTATGATGGCAAAATGTGTAAAATCTTATCATTAGACTTTATAAAGTGCAATAGTCATATGATGTAACGGACCACATCTGACACGTGAGTCGCAGTCGTAGTCGAACAATATAAAATCATAACTTGTTGATTATTTAATGCTCAGTGTCCTGCAGTGCAGGAGGGATATCTCGTTAGTAAATACTCCTGGATGAACGGAACGGGTCAGTTTCTGTTGTGGTGGAGCACCCGTAGATAGAAGCCTGACTTTACTCCGAGTCACTGAAGAAGAAGAAATTTCAGAGGGAACTCGGAAAATCCGGAAAACTCCCAAAAGGTAATCCGACTAACGAGGAAATAAGGCTGAACATCTCAAACACCATCGAGTCTCCGTTTTGTATAACAGCCTCTGCAGCAAAGCCACCAGTGGATTGAACCTCAGGCCTATTGCTCACCAGCGGCGTACATTGTCTCTGAGGCACAAGTCGGGCAAATCATAACTTAAATAAGACCAATTTAATTACCATTTATAGTTTTATATTTAACAAAAACCTCGTGTATATGCTGAAGATGGGCAGGTTAAATCTGTAGACTAGAATGATTTTCGATTGGGCTCATTGAAGAAAAGAGGCTGGTGCGAAAATCTAGACATCACTTTTAGGGATGATTTTTCAAAATGTTGTGGCAAAATGTGGATACAATATTGTGGACTGATGCTAAATTTGCTACATATATGCCATTCACCTGGCGAAGAATTCAGGTCAAAGTGTATGGCTTTCGAGGTAAACATATTTCGACAAAAGTTCATCTTTTTTCTATCAGGTGCATTTTCTTACAAGAAATTTCAAATATGTTTTCTTCCTTTTTGAAAACCTAATATCAGAAAATTTTTTCCCCATGTTTTTAAAATATATATGTTTACTTGACTTAAGTAATGGCAGTGCCCTATTTGACAATCGAAGAACTCAATTCTTGTTTATTCCAATTTGTTTTCGGGGACCCTCTTGATTTAAACCAATTTTCCCTTTTTGCGAATTATTTGTTTTTCGTCTTACAGTTTTAGTGCAGAAGCTGTTGCATGCCAAATGCAGCTTTTATCTCAGTTTAGTCGAAGAAAATGTAGAAATATAGAAAATAAAACAACTTTTTTCCAAAACCCTTTATCTTCGTAAATTGTGAATTGTATGGAGGGAAACTTATTTAATATGAAAGTTATTTTAAATAACATAGATTTTACTTGCAGCCGGTAATCTCTTGTGTACTATATACTTACAACAATTTTATTCTTTTCATGTACTTAAGTACTTTAAACAATACGATATAATATATGTTTATTATAAGCCAATAAAGATGTTTTCCTTCTATTTGATCCACTTAACTTTTTACTGGTTTATTTAGTGAATTGTTGGCATAGAATAAAACTATATTAATGCTCCAATGAAGGTAAACTACATTTATCCGCGGACAATTTTAGATCAATACTACAATAAGTGTTTTTAATGATTTAATCTTTTCATATTATCTTCTATACCGTAATTTTTCTTAACTTCGTTAAAACAGCATTTCCATTTCTTTTTTATTTCGAGATAGATTTTCGATATTAATACGACCTGTTGGATAAAACGTTGGGTTTCCAAAAAAAAAGGTAGCTTAGTTCAAGACTTGACAAGAAATGGTAAATCGGACTATTCGCTGTTCATGTTGGGATAGGCGCAATAAATTCATGCGTCAGAAAAATCCTTCTGTTATGCTCGAAGAGAAAAAGAAAGTCTGCGGAAACCTCCCAAAATTAGACACACAGAGCCTCCTGCCGACTGAACCTCAGCCCGTTGCCACTGTGTCAAAAGTCGGGTGAATCATAACTTAAATATGATCAATTTAATTATCATTTATATTTTTATATTTAACAAAAATCCCGTGTTTATGCTGGAGATGGTAATGCTAAATCTGTAGACCAGAAAGTTCTCCTGTTGGTCTCCTGGAGGAAGGAAGGGGTGCGAAATTCTAAACGCCAGTGGGGACTTTTCAAACTGTAGTGGCAAAATATGGATGCAGTATTGTGGGCTGACGCTGAGATTGTTTCATACTATGTGCCATTCACCTGGAGAAGGATTCAGGTCAAAGTGTCTGGCTTTCGAAGTAAATATATTTCGACAAAAGTTCACTTTTTTCCATCAAATGCATTTTCTTACAAAGAAATTTCAAATATATTTACTTCCTTTTCGAAAACCTAATATCAGAAAAATTTCTTCTTCATGTTTTTAAAATATATTTGTTTACTAGTCTTGAGTAATGGCAGTGCCCTATTTGACAATCGAAGAACTCTATTCTTGTTTATTCCAATTCGTCTTCGGGGACCCTCTTGTTTTAAACCAATTTTTCTTTTTTGCGAATTATTTGTTTTTCGTCTTATAGTTTTAGTGCAGAAGCTGTTGCATGCCAAATGCAGCTTTTATCTCAGTTTAGTCGAAGAAAATGTAGAAATATGGAAAATAAAATAACTTTTTTTTTCCAAAAACTTTGATCTTCGTAAATTGTGAATTGTATGGAAGGAAACTTATTTAAAATGAAAGTTATTTTAAATAACATAGATTTTACTTGCATCCCGTAATCTCATGTGTACTATATACTTAAAATTGTGTTCTTTGCATGCACTTATGTACTTTAAACAATACGATATAATGTATAGAGAAACAATATAAGCCAATAAAGATGTTTGTCCTCTATTTGATCCACTCAACTTTTTACTGGTTTATTTAATGAATTGTTGGCAAAGAATAAAACTACACTAGTGTTCCAATGAATGTAAACTGCATTTATTCACGGACAATTTTGGTTCAATACCATGCTTTTACGATACCAGAAACTCGGAGGGGGGGTGGGGCAATGGCGGAGTGGATAGCGCTCTAGCGCTCGGTACCCCAAGTTTAAAATTCGAGTCCCAACGGAACCATGGATGTTTGTAGTGTTTCGGAATCCACTTTAATCCGTGGGTACCGATCTAACAGGGTCGTAGAGCGTTGCGGGAGTATTATTACCCCGCGTTCTCAGCTTATCTTCAAGCTTCAAGTCCCTCCTGGATAGTGCTAAGTGATTAACGTCGGTGCAGCGCTTGCCTTAAGGCGTCAAAGACAATTGTCTAAGTATTTGACAGCTGAATTAGAAAAAAACATCAGAAACTCTAAAGCATATTCAGGGTTAAAATTTTAAACCGTATTTGATTCAAAAACTATTTCTGAAAATGTACGACATATAAGAATAATTCATAACTAAAATTCTTAATAGCCAAGTGAATAAGCAATCTAATTTCATAAAAGTATTAAATGAGAGGAAATAAAAACAAAACAAATATCGCATCTAAAAGTTTCTAAGCAAAAGCTAAACAATATTTTAACATCCAGCCATCCACTAAACAAACACCATCTCTCATCCAAGACAAAAATCATCCATCTTTCCCTCTACCGCCGCTAATTATATTAATCCTCACATATAAGTTCCCAGCGCTAATAATCCATGCATAGGCACACTTATTATTTCCTTTCCAACTCACTACCGCGGTCCTAAAACTTATTCCAAAATTGTTTCCCATATCCTTAATTATTAACAAGACTAAGAAGCGCGAATGAGTCTGGATTTCTCCTGCTGCCTTCAGACTGGCTGAGTTCGGTCCTCTGTATCTTTAATTGGAAAGCAGAGTATGTGCAAGGGGAATCTATAATTTGATAGAATGTCTTTGCGCACACAAGTCGAAACAGCTCGGGCGTGATCATCATGAATTGAGAGTTTTATGCCCTGCAGCCATTAAATGAAATTCTCGGATTACTGATTTTTGGACAACAGTAGGAAGGATGAAAGGAGTATCTTTAAAAATGTTTCAGGTAATATCACATTAAAATAAATTACAGCAGCAGTAGATTTTGTCAAACCGGGACATTCTGCACCAAAAAGCTATTCAAGATGCATTTAAATTTACTTCCTAGTCTTAATTTTTTTGAGGTTAATTTTTTATGCGTATTTCTACAGATCGATTATTTTCCATTTACTTTCAAAAGTTTTGGTTAAAGAAGGCTTAATACGTTGTGAATTCTCCAGAAATTTTTGAATATGCTTAATGTATATTCTTGTTAATGCACGCTTCCATCATTTTGTCTCTCTACGTTTGTCATTTCCTGAAAGATTTGATGTAGTTGTTATTTTCAGAAATACCTTTAAGTGTGTTTACGGTTACTTTCTTGTTAATGCGCAAAATGACCGTAGAGCGGCACACCAAACCAAACCTAGAATGATAGATAAAAATGTTCACAGGCAGAAGAACTACATGCTGAGTAATGTGTGTCCCAATACATTATTTGCGCCCTTACTATTAAGTTCACTGTTAGTGTCGAACTATTGAAAATTCCTGTACCAATCATACCACAACTCACCACTACCGTTAATGATATAATTTTTTGTATTCCGTAATTAATATTTGTGAAAACAGTAAAAAAGTGTTACTGACTTCACCTATTTCTTAAACAGAAATTACTAATTAAGAAATGAAGAATTTTTTAATTTAAAAATTTGTTTATATTTGCTCTAAATATCGTTTAGTTTCTTAATTCTCTCATTTTTCTGAAAAAGACGTAGATAGTTGCGCTTCTGTGCTTAAAGCGTACACTTTCAATGTGCAAAGCAATGTGTGGTATTCTTCTGAAAAATAACTACAAAACTGAGAGTTTATTTCTGCTTTTATTATTTTGTTTTTCATTTATGGATATCGGACTACCTGAAATTTTGACGTCGTCTTTATGTAAAACTTTTAACTGTCCATTTTCTTAAATTAAATTTTGTTAACATTATAGAATTCAAAAATGTGAACCAGCCGGTGTGGAACAGAAATTCCCACCGCAAACATCCCTAAAACATTAAAAGAACCATGGTTGTCAGAAAATTTTCAACCGCAGATTCCCACTACAAGAAATGAGAATTCATGTAGGGTAATTGATAAACATCTTTGTCGTTGAATTGGTTAAAGTAGCTTTAAGGAATTTAAATATTTAGAGATGATTTATAGAGTTACGTATAGACCACGATTATTTTTTATACATAAAAAACAGCGTAATCATCTTTCCCTTTTAAGGCAGAAGCGACTTAATCGTCAGTGAGGATTTGTACAACTCAATTCGAACAATAAAAAAGGTAGAACCGCAAATTATCCTATATACCTTATGTAAGAGCACGATAAATTTATAAGCTGTAAAATCACGACTTTGAATTTGGGTAGAGGGAGCAAATTTCAGTAATGTTGCCTCTGGTGGTATTGTTCCTAATACCATATAAAATAAGAAAATAAATGGCTCTCAAAAAGTTGTATTAGCATTTTAAACGGTCAAGAAGATTAGCATGATTACGTACAAAGATAAAAATTGATAAACATTTTATTAAAATTTAATTAATTTACATTTAATTAATATTACTTATATATATTAGAAATTTAATGATAGTAAAAAGGTAATGTTGCAAATCTTTTCCAAACACTTCCTTGAAAGTAGTAAAATATTATAATTTTAACTCAGACAAAGCTAATTATAAAATTATAAATCGTTTCTTACATCTTAACTACCAACTTTTAAAAACAATTAAACAGCTTCCTTTTTAATGGTACCACATTAAAAACCAAATCTTTTCCCAGAATGGTAGTTTAACAGTGAAGTGACTTCAATCAGCCATTGTTTGTGCACATTCCGCCGAAAACAAATCATCTCGAGTTGGGTTGTTTTTCTTCCTCTCATCAAAAACAAAACTGCTCGATCGTAAATATCAGAGATCCCGATCCCCCATCCCTCGAAAGCAGAAACTTTTCCTGTAATTAGACAGGCAAGTCTCCGCACTCCAATTATTCCCATTAATCATGCTGATGAATTTTCCTGAAATACCAAACTTTCCCCTCTCCAGTTACTAATTCAGTACCCCAAACAATGATAACATATCAAGAACGTGATATGATCTTTTGTTTACGTACTTATCTTCGAGGCAGTGCCATTCATCAGGTCGTATCTTCAGCATTGTTGAGTTTTCTGATGGAACAACTGCTCCCCTCTTCTGTTCCCACACATGGGGAGCTTCGCAGAGTCTTTTCAGGGTGGAAAATTAAAACTTAATGCTTTTATGTTGAGGAGCTGGGAAGCATGAAACTCTTTGGGAACTTTATCGTGTTACTACATAGATTTTCTTACGGGCAAAGAAGCACGAATGGCCTGTTGTTGTTTCTTTGCAGTAGGCGAATGTTTCCCACTTCATGGCACTGAATGGAAAATGAGTGATTATTGTTTCAAGAAATGTTAATAGACATTTTGAAACTATTTTATAAATCTATTTATAAGTTTTATTTTTAGAGCTTTTAACTTTAAAATGTGATGTGCCCAATCGGCGAGCACTCTGGCTTTTGGTACCATTGATTTCAGGTTATAATCTTGGTGAGGGCATGGATAATTGTGAGTGGGCAATATTTTAAAAGGGATTTGGTATATAGATGTTTAATGTAAAATTGTCAACACTGCAATATGTGACATAAAGATAGATCAACCAGTCGGTTAACCATCTATCATTTTAAGTATGAATATTTAAAAAAAAAATTAAATTACAAAAAAATTTACTCTCTATTAACTGACTCAGTTGAGAAAAGAAAATTTAGTCTATCATTTTATTATCTTAAAATTTACTGATTATCCACGATTTAAAATATTTTTAAATTCTGATTAATTTACATACAAATAGATATTGAAGAATATTTCGTTCAAAAATGAAGAGTTTTTCTTTAAACCACTTAACCATCATATTGTTTGTACTTTACATATGGGGCAATACAACTAAATAAATCCAGTAACTTATGCAACTATGTACAAAATTTTACTCATTCTTTTAGAAAATCTAATTACTTATAAGTTGTCTGCAAACTTAAAATAAAAAAAAATTAAATTTTATTTTATAATCATACGAGTAGATTTTGTACTGTCTAGATTTTCTACGAATAATAAAATATTTTTAAAGAATTGCTCTTGCTTATTGTGACTATATTTCGTTCCATGGCAATTGGAATAAAGTAAAGAAAATAAAATCAATTCTCTTTGATGTTGAATGTGAAGATCTACGTAATACACACGCGTAATACAATCTGTTTACTAAATTATTAATCTGAGAATTTATTTTATTTTAAATCTTAAATAAATTTTAAATAAGAAAAATGTTTTGTCTTGGTTGTCATTCATTTTCCCTTTTAATTTTCTTACTTAGAATTCCAAACTTTTAGTTTGCAACGACTGTTATAGTGCATGATTTTAGTAAGTTTTCAGTGAATTGTTGTAAATTGAAGGCTACTTCAAATACAATCTCTTCTATTATGTATGAATATTGATATTTTTAAAATCGAGTGTAAATTAAAAATACACATCAGAAAGAAATATATATAAAGCTTGTCCTTGTGTGTGTGATGTGAATACTACTATTTCAATTAGCACAAAATTTAAAACAATTGTTTTTTTTACCATACCAATAACCCTTACTAAGAAACTTTTATTTATTCCTTTAAGAAACTTTTCTTTCTAAGAAACATCTCTTTTTTCAATAAATGTTATTTTTTCTGTAAATTGATAAGACTTAAAAAACTTGATGAATTTTTAATGTAATGTCCTTAATTTGTAAGTTGGCCATGTTGCTGGTGGCAAAATAAGAATATCCAAAAATATAGCAAATTTTAAAGATGCATGCTCTATTAAGTTAAGTATAAGAGAATAATGGATCTTTGGTTAGATTTTTCCATGCAAATATGTAAATCTTAGTCAACTTTTTCATCGAATGCAGAATAGTATTTTCAGTCATATTTGTTACAGAAGCAATTATATGAATTCTATTGAAAATTCACAAATTATGGAATTTTCAAGAAAGACTTTCCTGCCACGGGCATGTTGTTGCTTTTGGAAGTCGTAATAAGCGAAAGTCGATGTGTGATTGCGAATGAAATAAACATAAAGATCAGCTTAAGTCAAGGTTATCATATTAACACAATTTATGATGCGAGTTAGTTTCAAAAAGTGTCAACGATATGAGTACAACAACATCTGCTAGTTGCAACTGTTTCTGTAAAGAACTTGTACCACCTTCAACTGTTCCTGTAAAGGACTTCTGCCAGTTGCAACTGTTCCTGTAAATGACTTGGGCCAGCTGCAACTGTTCCTGTAAAGGACTTGGGCGAGCTGAAGCTTTTCCTGTAACATAACTTGTGCCAGATGCAATAGTTACTGTAAAGAAACTTGTGAAACACTTTAAATAGAAAATTAAAAAGTAATAATAGAAAGGTGATAATTTATTTACTTAAGTTGTTATTCAGAAAGAATTATGGTTCCCCTATGGTGACTTCAATCAGCCATTGTTTGCTCACATTCCGCCGAAAACAAATCATTTAGAGTTGGGTTGTTTTACTTCCTCTCATCAAAAACAAAACTGCTCGATCGTAAATATCAGAGATCCGGATCCACCAACCCTCGAAAGCAGAAACATTTCCTGTAATTAGACAGGCAAGTCTCCGCACTCCAATTATTCCCATTAATCATGCTGATGAATTTTCCTGAAATACCAATCTTTCCCCCCACCAGTTCCTGATTCAGTACCCCAAACAATGATAACATATCAAGAACGTGATGGGATCTTTTGTTTACGTAACTTATCTAGGAGGCAGTGCTATTCATCAAGTCGCATCTTCAGCATTGTTGAGTTTTCTGAGAGAACAACTGTTCCCCATTCCCACACCAGGGGATCTTCGCAGAGTCTTTTTAGAGTGGAAAATTAAAACTTCGTGCTTTCATGTAGAGGAGTTAGTAAGCATGAAACTCTTTGGTAACTGTATTGTGTTATTGCATAGATTTCCTTACGGGCAAAGAAGCACGAATGGCCTGGTGTTGTTTCTTTGTAGGCGAGTGTTTCCCACTTCGTGGCAATGTTTTCAATTCAATTGAAAAGGTGTTGTGAAAGGAAAATGAGAGATTTATTGTTTCAAGAAATGTTAATAGTTATTTTGAAACTATTTTATAAATCTATTTATAAGTTTTATTTTTAGAGCTTTCGTCTTGAAAATCAAACAATCCCGCCGTACTAAAATCCAACCGTATAATTTTGAAATGAGCAGGATAAATCTGTGGCAAAATCAATATATATCAGTGATAAATCGAAATATAGGTTATAGAAATATTTGTGTGGCACTTTGATAGCCTTTAGTCTATAAGAAGTAATGGTTTTGTTGTCTTTTAGGCCTTCCGTGATGATACCTTGATAGTGTTGGATTTGCTGCACATCTGCTTTGTCAATATTTAATAACGTTAAATCAAGAATATATAAAAAATATAACAATCATTTAATAGGCTAAATTACCTCAATGATGTCATTTATCAGATCGCATCTACAACGTTGTTTAATTTTCTGGAGTGCAATTTTTCCTCATTTATTTCCGTGCCTACCTTTACATATCTTTTTTAGGATAGAAAATTAAAATGATTATATTATAGAAGAATTGTGCAATATTCTTAATGGCCATGAAATACGAATGGCTAGAATTGTTTCTTCAGTAATATTTTTTTTCCCAATAAACTCCATTAAAAGTCGTAATGAACATTTTCACAAATGCAAATGGATTTTGCTAGAGATTTTTATTGTATTCAATTGTTATAATACAAATGAATCATCGATTTAATTCGAAATTTTGTTCATCGGGAGCTTGTGGTCTCAACTTTGAACTTAAACTTCAGACGTAACAAGGAGAATGGAAAGCTTTGATATTTACGTCAGTGTTGTACGTGATAAATCAGTCAAACGTAATTACTTTTCCTCTCAGGGGCCTCTTTGATATGTATCACGAGATAACCCATTTATCTCTACCTACAATCTTTTATATTCTGGTTTTTTTTTCACTATCTAGAAAATGAAACTAACAAAGTCGTAATTCAACAGTTTACACCAATATGCGGAATAACCAAAATTGAACAAAACATTAATTTTTAAAATCGGCCAAATTTAATATTTGCAAAATATTAAATTTGCCCGATTTTTAATATTGTCTCTTGGTCATAAAGAAATTTGAACTGCTCAGCTGGAATTTAACATTCTGTTTGTCATAGTTGGGAGTAAGTTAAATCTGTGTGTTAGAATGTCCTTTTATTCGGCCAGATAAATTAAACCTCAAACGCATTCCTTGGGTTGTTCGTTCAAATCTACTATATTATAACAAAATGTAAAAAATCAAGATTTTTTAAGTTGAAATTGACATATAAATTGCAGGGCCACAAGTGGCTCCCTTGAGCTACAGTTTGTACCTCATTGACATAGAACAATATAAAATAATATTCTTATAACAATATAAATTCATACTCTAACAGTATAAAATGATAACTTAAATATAATAAGTCAGTATGATATAGAAAAATATAAAATTATGTATAAAACTGATGTAGAACAATATAAAATGATATTGTCTGAAATATGATCTAATCAGTTTACCAAACATATTTGTATTATGTTTCTTCCTCGTTTCGTATTTTTATAAAATTCCATGTCTATGTCATAGAGTGATACATAAATCTGTAGATCGGAATGTTCTATTGCTCTCATAAAAGAAGAGAAGTAGGTGCGAACACGCAGACGCCATACCGAGTGCTTGTTGAAAATTATGATAGTAAAATGAGCAAAACTTTATCGTTAGACTATATAAAGTGAAATTGTCATATGTTGCATCGGTCATATTGTATTATGTCCACTCGTAACTCGAGAGTCGCAGTCGTACTCGAACAATATTGAATCATAACTTGTTTTTTATGTATTTAGTCCTCAGTCTCCTGCAGTGCGGGAGGAACAGCCCATGAGTAATCTACTCATGGACGGAGGAAAAGGAGCAGCTTCTGTTGTCATGGAGCACCTGTAGTTAGAAGTTTGACTTGGCTCCATGTCGCTGAAGAAAGAGGGCAGTGGTTTCCTGGGGACTTTTAGGTAGAACTCGGAAAACCCGGTAGACTCCCACCAGATATTCCGACTAACGAAGAAAGATACTGAACAGCCCAAATACCATCAGATTTCCTCGCTTGTTAGAACATTGTCTACAACAAAGCCCCCAGCGGATTGAATCTCCATCCTAATGCTCACCAACTGCACATGTTGCCACTGAGGCACGAGTCGGGTAAATCATAACTTAAATACGATCACTTTAATTATCCTTTATAATTTCATATTTATCGGAAATTCCATGTTTTCCTGGAGATGGGCGTATTAAATCTATAGACGTGAATGTTTTTCTATTGGGCTCATAGACGGAAGAAGACGTGTGCAAACTTCTAACTGCTTTTTTAGGGATGATTTTTCAGTGGCAAAATATCGATGCAGTATTGTGGGCTGACGATGAATTTGCTACATATAAGCCGTTCACCTGACGAAGGATTCAGGTCAAAGTGACTGGCTTTCGAAGTAAATATATTTCGACAAAAGTTCACCATTTTCCCATCAGATGCATTTTCTTACAAGAAATTTCAAATATATATTTTCTTCCATTTCGAAAACCTAATATCAGAAAATTTTTGCTCTATGTTTTTAAAATATATTTGTTTACTTGTCTTGAGTAATGACAGTGCCCTATTTGACAATCGAAGAACTCAATTCTTGTTTATTCCAATTCGTCTTCGGGGACCCTTATGTTTTAAACCAATTTTTCTTTTTTGCGAATATTTGTTTTTCGTCTTATAGTTTTAGCGAAGAAGCTTTTGCATGCCAAAAGCAGCTTTTATCTCAGTTTAGTCGAAGAAAATGTAGAAATACAGAAAATAAAATAATTTTTTTTCAAAACTGTTATCTTCGTAAATTGTGAATTGTAAGGAGGGAAACTTATTTAATATGAAAGTTATTTTAAATAACATAGATTTTACTCGCATCCAGTAATCTTATGTGTACTATATACTTAAACTTATCTTTGCATGCACTTATGGACTTTAAACAATACGATATAATGTATAGAGAAACAATATAAGCCAATAAAGATGTTTGTCCTCTATTTGATCCACTCAAATTTTTACTGGTTTATTTAAGGAATTGTTGGCATAGAATGAAACTATATTACGGCTCCAGTGAAGGTAAATTATAATCATTCATAGATAATTTTAGATCAATATTAAAATAAGTGTTTTTAAAAATCTAACTATTTCATGTAATCAAATGTCCATTATTATTAATTTTATATAAACAACATTTTGATTTCATTTTTTTAGTTCAAAATAGATTTCCGGTCTTAGTACGGCCTGTTGTATAAAACGTTGGGTTTTTGAAAAACGCTTCTATGTTTAAACGAAAAAGAAACATAAAAATTACTTATGTTAAATATTCTTCATTTGGGTTTGTCCATGAGGAACGAAAATTATTTGTAGATACATTCCCTGGAAAACTTCATCGAAATTGTGATAGAAAATTTGTATGCAGCTGAATCTCCTACATGTGCAGACTTTATATTGGCAAATAACTTCAAATAAGAATGTTCAAAAATCTAAAAAATTCCAACAAAATCCATTGTATTTTTGAAAGTAAAATGAATTTTGCTGTTTACAATATCATTAGCCGAATTCCCGAGTGACTGGTCCTCTTTGCCACAGGTTTCGTGTTTGAATCCTAGCGGTACCACGGTTGTTTGTAGTGTTTAGAAATCCACTTTTAAGTGTACAACCTTATTAACTGTGACTGACAACCTTACCCTATAAAAACATTTGCCAATACGCAGATGGCCTTCGCCCACCATTGCGCTTTTGCGCTAATGAAGAATAAAAAGAATAAAACGTATTCAATGTTTAAAATTTAAGCCATATTTTATTTAAAACTATTTATGAAAATACACAATATATAAAAATAATTCATAACTAAAATTCTTAATAGCTAAGTGAATAGAGAGTCTAATTTCATAAAAGTTTGTAAATGAAAGAAAATATAAATGCAAAACAAATCACGCATCTAAAAGTTTCTGAGCAAAAGCTAAACAATATTTTAACATTCAGCCATCCACTAAACAAACAGCCCTCTCATCCAAGACAAAAATCATCCATCTTTCCCCCCACCACTGCTAATTATATTAATCCTACATATGAGTCCCGAGCGCTAATAATCCATGCATAGGTACACTTATTATTTCCTTTCCAACTCTCTGCCGCGGTCCCAAGACTTATTCCAAAACTGTTTCCCATATCCCTAATTATCAACAAGACTAAGAAGCGTGAATGAGCCTGGATTTCTCCTGCTGCCTTCAGACTGGCTGAGTTCTGTCCTCTGTATCTTTAATTGGAAGCAGAGAGGAAGCAGCGAACGTGCAGTGGTGGGGAGGACCTATAATTTAATAGAATGTCTTTGCGCACACAAGTCGAAACAGCTCGGGCGTGATCATCATGAATTGAGAGTTTTATGCCATGAAGCCATTAAATGAAATATTCGGATTACTGATTTTTGGACAGTAGCAGGCAGGATTAATGCAGAGGCTGATGACGAAAATGTGTCCGGATCTCTGGCCTTGTATCAAGGAATGTATTTAAGAGTGTTTCAGGTAATATATTAAAATAGATTAACAACAGCAGTTGATTTTATTAAACCTGGACATATGACAAATGAAAATAGAAATAAACATAATTCAAAAGTTTCAGTACTCAATGAAATATATTTAAAAGGGGCCATCTTCAATGTTGTGTAATTATTTATTTTTGTAAGAATGTACGAATTTATTTTGAATAATACGTTTTAAAGTGAATTAAAGTACAGCTGGAAAATTTTAAAGTTGAATATCGAAATTTTCAAAATTTAGAAATACTTTTAACTTCGCTTTTTTTGTTCAAATTTATGGGAGAAATACATATTAATCTATTTTAAGAAGTTAGTAACTTAATCCTTTTTAATTGATGCGTATTACTAATCATTTTCGCAACTTGGTTGGATCCATACTTCAATCTAAGATAGTGTAAGATAAACATCTGTTTATAAAGTGGTAACGGACGATTTGATTATTGTTGTATCGTTTATCCATGCGTTGCATAAAACAGTTTTGAAAAAGATTCATAGCTATTGTGGAATTTCTTTTATCTAATTTCTCTTTTTATATTATACTAGAAGACCCGGCCACGCGTTGCTGTGGCTTTCTTGTATTTCGTTCAATTATTAGATACTATAATTGGTATTGTTATCGCTTGCTGTCGTGGTTTGATTTGTTGACATGAGGGCCCTCTCAGCACGTCTACGTCGTGCTTCACGCCTACGGGCATTGTTGAGGTTAGAATTTTTTGGTGGCATTTTACTGAAAATGATAATTGAAAAAATACAATACAATTAAAATAAAATCGGGATATAATAATAAATGACTTAAAAAAAAATTCACAATAAAATGTAAACGATTGCTTAAGGTACACGAACACCTTCAAATGAATTTTTTTGAAATTTTTTATCTTTGTACACATTTTTGGATTGAATGTATCTAAAAACTAATGATTTCACATAAAAAAATTTCATTATTATTATTTTTTTTTTTTTTTTTAATTTTTATAAGCTAAAATAAGGGTAAAAATGGCCAAAAATTGATACTGTTACAAAACATGATAACTCAAAATCAAATTAATATTTTTTAAATTTCTAAGTTTGTATTTGTTTGTACTAACATATTACAGGGAATGGACCTCTGGTAAATTTATATCTTTATTATTTATTATTTTGTGCTAGTTTAAATGCTGTCGACACAAAATTCTTTCAAAATTTGCATGTTTGCAAGCATCATGCAAGCTTAACAATTAAAATAAAAAATATTTATGTAGCTATAATCATTTCAGAGGTCTATTACCTGTAAACATTTATAAAAAACATAAATACAAAGTTTTGTAACATTTGAATCAAAATTACTTGTGTTATGGTGTTTCACATGAAAACAAAAAGCATAAAAATTCATTCTGAGAAAAAGTTAAAAACAACTTTTAATTAGAGATATTATTTTTAAAGAATGTTGTAAATATATTAAAATGCCATTGAATTATCAAGTTCATAGTCTTATTTATTAAAAAATATAGTTTTATTTTTCCTTAAAGCTCTAATTATTTTCTGAGCTTTGTTTTGAAAAAGTTAAAATTTGCTCGACAAAATTTTTTTTACAACTTTCTCCTATTTGCAAAGGCTTCTTAATATGAAATAACCTAGATTTACAATATTTAGCCTTTTTGCAAGTGTTTTGATTAAATATATTCAAAACCTTTGAATTTCACATAAAAATATCAACTTTAACTATTTTTTATACAATTTATTCTTTAAAATATGGATAAACATTGCAAAAATGAGATATTGTTGCAAAACTTGATAATTCAAAAATAAATAAAACATGAATAGTTTTTTCCTTTGCAAGTATTATTATGCTGGGAATATCCTTATGTAGGTAATATACTGTTTTCAAATTTATATCTTAATTATTTATACATTTTTGTATGCTTAAAGTTTGTCGACACAAACTTTTTTTTTACAAATTTACAAAAATTCTTAGTTTAAAAACTGAAATAAAAATAATTTAGGAATTTAGGTTAATTTCCATGTTCTGTTCCTTTCATACATTTAAAGAAAACTTTTACATGAAGTTTCAAAGCATTTAGAACAGAAATATTAGTATTATGGTGTTTTGAATGAATACAAAATGCATAAAAATTCAAATCAGAAATAATTAAAACCAACATTTAAATGTAAATAAAAACAAATTTACATACATAAAAATGTTATTGAGCTTTAAATTCTTCTTCATGAATATAAACACTTATTTATTTGTTTTGTTTTCTTTAAATAACTTCCAATTTAAAAGTACCATTTATCAATTTTTTTCGACAATATTCAAATCACTCAAATTTATAACTCAAATTCTTTGTTTTTCAAATAACAAAAGTTTTTTTTAAAAAAATCTCATTGATTTTCAACTTGCAACTATTATAATATCTTTTATAAAATTTTAATGTTATCATTATATCAAATAATTGCAGAGTTTACTTCATTTTCACACTTTTCAAAAAATGCTTAAAATTCATCATATTTCTTTATAATTATATTGTCTATATTATATTATCTAGCAGATTACATTTTATTTTAGAATTCTTAATCAAATAAAACACATGCTGACAAACTTTAAGCATCGAAAAGTTCAATGTTTTGATTCACAACTTTTCATTCAGTATATTTTATTCCAATTCAAATTTAGAAAATGTGTTTTTTCTTCTTCACAAAAAATGTTTTATTATTTTATGATGAAAAAAATCATAAAACAAATGGAAAAGTTAATGAGCTTTACATTCCCCTTTATTAATATAAACACTTATTTAGTTGTTTTGTTTTCTTTAAATAACTTCCAACTTAAAAGTATCATTTATCAATTTTTCATCGACAAGATTCAAATCACACAAATTTATAACTCAAATTCTGTGTTTTTCAAATAACAAAAGTTTTTTTAAAAAAATTTCCTTGATTTTCAACTTGCAACTATTATAATACCTTTTATAAAATTTTAATGTTTTCATTATATCAAATAATTGCAGAGTTTACTTCATTTTCACACTTTTCAAAAAATCCTTAAAATTCATCATCTTTTTTTAAAATTATACTGTCTATATTATATTATCTTGTAGATCAGATTTTATTTTAGAATTCTTAATCAAATAAAGCACATGTTGACAAACTTTAAGCATAGAAAAGTTCAATGTTTTGATTCACAACTTTTCATTCCATATATTTTATTCCAATTCAAATTCAAACTTAGAAAATCAAAAAAATATTGATAATCAAATCAGGTAATACCTACATACATTTGATTTATTTCGCATAGAATTAATATAAATTTCATACAATATAATTTCACAAAATTTAAAGTAGTACATAAAACAATAATATTCAGAACATGAGAATTTTACGGTTCTGTAGTACAGGCATCGAGACACGGCGCCATCTAAAAATAGTCATTATATTGTTCGAAAAATGAAGCTACGAATTCCTCTAATTGCAGTATTGTAACCCTAAAGAAATTGGCGAAAATTCAGGGTTGCAAGATTGGCGCCTTCTTCAATGCTAGATTTTAACCGATTTTGCATTTAAATACAAAAAAAATCTGAATAAAAACTATCCTATTTCTCAAGTTGGAACAAAAAACACATTTAAAAAAAAAAAGTTAAAATCGGATGGTTAGTTTCGGAGTTCATCGCGAACAAACATCGTGACACGGGAATTATATATAATAGATTAAGCTAATAAAAATTATATTTATATTCCTTGCAAAACTTTCATATGTATGGAGTCATCTAACTTGCCTTGAGAAAACTCATGATTTTGCTCTGAATTTAGAGATACAATTTCTTGAATTGCGAAATTTTTTTTAATTAAAAATTATAAACATTACAAATATTAAATTTGGCCAATTTTTAATATTATCTTCTGCTTGCAAAGAAGTTAGAACTACTTAGCTGGAATTTATCATTCTGCATCTTTGGGAGTAAGTTAAATCTGTATGTTGGAATGTGGAGGATAATCAACCTTAAATTATATCCGTATGAATGTTCATTCAAAACTATAGTGACAAAATGTACAAAATCAAAAGTTTTTTAAGGTTTAATTAATATACATATAAAGCGGAGAGCCACATGAGGCTCATGAGCTACAGTTTGTACTTCATTGACGTAGAACAATACAAAATCATACTTTTACAACAATATAAATTCATACTCTTCTTGCTCTTCTTCATTGGCAAACAGTCTCGTGACGCGCCAAGGCCGTCTGCCTGCTGGCAGATAAATTCATAATATAACAATTCATACAACAATATAAAATAACTTAAATATGAAAAGTGAATGTAATGTAGAACAATATAAAACTTTGTAAAACAAATAAAACTGATGTAGAGCAATATAAAATATTATCTTAAATACGATTCAGCCAGTTTAAGAAATATATTTGTTATTACATTTTTTCTGGATATTTTTAATTTTATAAAATCCCATATCTATGGCGGGAATTTTTGCTTAAAATCTATAGATCGAAATGCTCTGTTGGTCTCGAAACGGAAGAGAAAAAGGTGCTAACATGCAGACGTCATACCTGTGAGTGCTTGTACAAAATTGTGATGGCAAAATATGCAAAATCATTATCATTAGACTTCATAAAATGAAATCGTCATATGATGCATCGGGCAACACCTAGCTCGTAAGTCGCAGTAAAATCATAGCTTGTTGTTGATGTATTTAATCCTCAGTATCATGCAATGCGGGACGAACATCCCATAAGTAATCTACTCATGGATGGAGAAAAAGGGCCAGCTTCTGTTGTCATGGAGCACCCGTAGGTAAAAATCTGACTTGGCTCCGTGTCGCTGAAAAAGAAATACTTTTACGGGTAGCTCGGAAACCCTGAAAACTCTTACCAGGTAGTCCGACAAAAGAGGAAGGTGCTGATCATCCCAAACGCCATTAAGTCTTCATTTTTTGAAACAAAGTGTACAACAAAGCCGTCAGCGAAATAAACGTCAGTCCTAATGCACACCAAGTACGTACGGTATCACTGAGTATCACGGTATCACTGTCGGGTAAATCATAACTTAAAAATTATCAGTTTAATTATCATTTGTATTTTTATATTTAGCAAATATTCTGTGTCTATGCTGGAGATGAGCATGTCAAATCTGTAGACCAGAATGTTTCTCAATTGGGCTCATGCAGGAAAAAATGCGGATACAAGCGTTTAGATATCACTTTTAGATACGATTTTTCTAGCTGTAGTGACAAAATGTTGATACTGTATAGTTTGCTGACGCTAAATTTGCTACATACTGTGGGCCATTCACCTGACGAAGGATTCAGGTCAAAGTGTCTGGCCTTCGAAGTAAACATATTTCCACAAAAGTTCACGTTTTTCTATCAGATGCATTTTCTTACAAAGAAATTTCAAATATATTTTCTTCCTTTTTGCAAAACCTAATATCAGAAATGTTTTTCGCCATGTTTTTAAGATATATTTGTTTACTTGTCTTGAGTAATGGCTGTGCCCTATTTGACAATCGAAATACTCAATTCTTGTTTATTCCGATTCGTCTTCGGGGACCCTCTTGTTTTAAACCAATTCTTCTTTTTTGCGAATTATTTGTTTTTCGTCTTATAGTTTTCAGTGAAGAAGCTGTTGCATGCCAAATGCAGCTTTTATCTCAGTTTAGTCAAAGAGAATGTAGAAATATAGAAAATAAAATAACTTTTTTCCAAAAACTTTTATCTTCGTAAATTGTGAATTCTATGGAAGGAAACTTATGTAATAGGAAAGTTATTTTAAATAACATAGATTTTACTTGCATCCAGTAATCTCATGTGTACTATATATTTAAAATTTTATTCTTTGAATGTACTTATGGGCTTTAAACAATACAATATAATATATATAGAGAGAGAGTATAAGCCAATAAATATGTTTGTCCTCTATTTGATCCACTCTACTTTTTACAGGTTTATTTAAGGAATTGTTAACATAGAATAAAACTGCATTAATTATTCAGTGAAGTAAACTACATTCATTCACGAACAATTTTAAATTCATACAAAGATAAATGTTTTTAATAATTTAATCATGTCATATAATCAAGTATTCATCATTTTTATTAATTATTTTTATTAATTTTTATTTCGTTTTTTTTTTTAGTTCAAAATATACTTTCAAACACAATACGGCCTTTGGATAAAACTTTGACTTTTTTAAAGAAAAAAAAGCGTAGTTCAAGACTTCACATGTAATAGCAAACCGAACGATTCGCTGAAACATGAAGGCTGAACAGTTCGTAGGCTGACACATAGATGGCGCTACTGGTATTAAATCCATATGATTTTTAGTTTGTCCTAACCTTCAAAAGACACACACGTGTCTTAAATTTGACAGTTGGTTTTTCATGATATGCAATATCAGAAACTCGGGGGTCCTGCTGGCAGAGTGGCTAGCCCTCTGAAGCTCGGTACCAACATTTTCGGATTATAATCCCAGCGGGTATGACATGATCGTTGAGCGTTGCAGGGTTATTAATATTCCGTAGCTTATATTCAAGCTAAACGTACCTCCTGCATAGTTCTAAGTGAGTAACGTCGGTGCAACGCTTTCCTTAAGTCATCAAAGACAACTGTCTAAGTATTTGCCAACTGCATTTGATAAGAATATCAGAAACTCTAAACCATATTCAACTTTAAAACTTTAAGCCATATTTGATTAAAAAAATATATATATGAAAATGTGCAACATATAAAAATAATTCATAAATAAAATTCTTAATAACCGAATATATAACAATCTAATTTTATAAGAGTTTGTAAATGAAATAAAATAAAAGCAAAACAAATCACGCAACTAAAAGTTACTAAGCAAACGCTGAACAATATTTTAACATCCAGCCATTCACTAAACAAACAGCCCCCTCATCCAAGACAAAAATCATCCATCTTTCCCCCTACCACCGCTAATTATATTAATCCTACATATGAGTCCCGAGCGCTAATAATCCATGCATAGGTACACTTATTATTTCCTTTCCAACTCTCTGCCGCAGTCCTAAAACTCATTCTAAAACTGTTTCCCATATCCCTAATTATCAACAAGACTAAGAAGCGTGAATGAGTCTGGATTTCTCCTGCTGCCTTCAGACTGGCTGAGTTCGGTCCTCTGTATCTTTAATTGGAAGCAGAGAGGAAGCAGCGTTTGTACAAGGGGGGATCTATAATTTGATAGAATGTCTTTGCGCACACAAATCGAAACAGCTCGGGCGTGATCTTCATGAATTGAGAGTTTTATGCCCTGCAGCCATTAAATGAAATATTCGGATTACTGATTTTTGGACAATAGTGGGAAGGATTCATACAGAGGCTTGATAATGAAATTGTTTCCGTATCTCTCTGCCTTGTATCAAGGAATGTCTTTAAGAATGTTTCAGGTTGACATTGTGCACCAAAAAGCTATTAAAGATGCATTTAAATTCGCTTTCTAGATTTAATATGTGATTGAGGTTAACTTTTTAACGCATATTTCCATAAGTAGATTATTTTTAATTTCCATTCAGATTGTTGGTTAAATGTTGTCTATTCTTCAGAAATATCTTAAATATGATTAAAATAATTTCTTATTAATGCACACTTCCATAATTCTTTTTATTTTCATTTTCTCTCTGTACGTTGCACAGTTCAAGGAAGATGTGATGCAGTTGTTGTCTTCAGAAATGCCTTTAAGGGTGTTTGTGATTAGTTTCTTGTTAATGCATACTTCCATAAATTTATATACAGAGTGTAGAAATGTTAGTATCGTGCCAAATTATAGAGAAAAACACGTTTTTATTATTTATTGAGAGCACATTTCGTGGAAATAGATAACAGAATTTTAAAAGATAGTTGAACTTTTAATTTTTAAACAATTATTAAAATTTTTATAATTTCGCATTTAAAAATTAAAAAAAAACTTAATCTAATATATTTTTATCATCAATTTAGATGAATTATTTCTCGTTATGAATTTCCATTGCAGCACAAGTTTCTCTAAATTTTTTTATTAAATCTCGTATCGTCATGTTAGTTATGTTATTTCTTCTTGTTAATTTCCCTCCTCACTCAATATGGTACTGTTAGAAGAAATATTAATGCAGAAATATTAATATTAATGTGAAGAAATATTAATGCAAAAAGTTAAAAACAACTTTCCTTTAACAACTGTAACATGATAGAAAAATGGTGTGTTTGTAGGATTAAAAGTAAAGCTGCGGTTTGAACACGTTGCAAAACCTGCACAATGCTGTATAATTTGTTGAACATTAACTATGTTCCCCTGTATTTACAAATATGTGCTTTCATTTACGTTAAATATATTAATGAAGGGACGACGCAAATGTTTGGATAATGCGGTATTTTTTTTACTTATATGGCATTTATAACAGAATAGTGACAATACAATTTTTCAATATAATATATTCAATGCAATATTTTTCGTTCTACAAGGTTGTAAATCACTCATTTTTTTTCCTCCTTCTAGTTGGTAAAGAACACATTATTTTTCATCCTATAAGGTGGTAAAAAACACACTATTTTTCATTGAGAGACATACTTTCAACCCTTTTTATTCAATAACCTATTTGAATTTCCGAATTCAGTAAGTTATTGAATTAATATAATTTCTTCGAACGCCCCCTTCCTTCGAACGTTCGAACTTCAACCTTATGTATAAACTTCTGAGAACTAACGTCAAATGCAACAAGAAGTTCCAAGCATAGTCCTTTTTTTTAAAGCAAACATTCAAATAGTTTGGAGGGTTTTTATTCTCTGTCGCTGAAATTTTCGCAGAAAGGAGGAGTGGGAAATGTTAGGTGGCGGCAAGATGTGAAAGAAACGAGATGCGACAACTTTCTTTGATTTTAAGTTCAAACGTTAGTCTCTGAAGCCCGTTTAAAGCCTCTTTGAAGTACCATGGGTTTTTTTTTCTTTAAAGAAGAAGAACCCTTCTGATAGAAAAAAAATTGATTATTCGTCTGCTACAGAAATTTTAATTTCATGTCTTCTTCATTAAAGCATAAAAATATGTCATAATTATTTATTACATAACTTTTTTTTAAATTACTAGATAAATTAAACTTCATTTTTTTTAATTCAAAAATGAGTCTTCAATTTTTTAAATGTTTCAAACAGAAATCTTTTTTTTAAAAAGAAAAGAAAAACTTTAAAGGTAAAAAATGCATTCAGACCAGCATGGAAAATAATGTGTCATAGAAGATGAAAAGAATATGCTTTTTCTGCATTCATTCTCGAACTCAATAGAAGAATTTTTTGAGTTCTTCTTCTTCATTGACGCAATACCTCATAGGTGGCAAAGGGCGTCTGCCTACTGGTAGATTTCGAGATAGGAGATGTTTTCTTTTTACTGGGTAGGGTTGTCAGCCTATACCCAACGCTCTACAATCATATTATGCTTTGGGGGCCTGAATGGCGCTAGAGAATTAGCGCTCTGGCGCTTGTGCCGCAGCTTTCGGTTTCGAGTTCCGGGGTGGCGTTGACATTTGTGATAGTTCGGAATCTACTTTAAAAATCCCCATCTTATATGACTGTAAAAGCTTCACGAAACCCAGTCAGACATCTCTCACCCACGTCATTCCCAAACTGTAAAGGGGGAATGTGTTGCAGACCGACTTGTAATGTTCTACAGACTTTGCAACATGTTATTATGGAATTTCACTTTATGAAACTTTTTAACTTTTTTAATATGTAATTTAAAATGAAATTTTTAATATAATATAATTAATTATGTATTAGAAAAGTTATATATTGTAATTAAAATTCATCGGAAATTACTTTTCACACTAATTACTCATGTTTGAAACCATCTGATTTTTGCCGTTTGTCAATTTAGTGTAGTGACTAATGCTCAGTGCCCGGTAGCGCAGAACGGTCACTCCATGAGTAGTCTGCTGATAGAGGAAAACTGAGCAGCTTCTGTTGTGATGGTGCACCCGTAGGTAGAAGTCTGTCTTAGTTCCGAGTCGCTGAAGAAGGAAGACAGTGCCTTCTTGGAGGACTTTAAGGGGGAACTACTTTGACCTTTAGGAAGTGTCTACAAGAACGCCACCAACGGATTGAACCTCAGCTTTAATGCTCACCAGCTGCGCACGATACCACTGAGCCACGAGTCGGGTAGTTTGTCAATTTTCTCCGCTATGACATGACACTCTATTTGTACAACTGGAATATTAAAAGAGAAGAGAGACCGTCGTTATAAATCCGTATGTCAGAAAATCTGGCGCCCGATGACATAAGTTAAGGGTTCGAGTTCCAGAGGTGCCATGGATGTTTGATGTGGATTGGGATCCGTTTTAAACCGCAGATTCCGGTTTAATATGACTACACAACATCACATTACTGTGCATTACTCAGAGAGCTGAGCTGCCTCTTTACAATTTCGGAATGATGTGATTGAAAGAAGTCTGACAGGGATCCATGACGCTCTTACAGTCTATGACATAAAACTGTAGGTCCCGGTCAATTGGCCCGGCCCGTGGTTAGAGGAAATTTGTTTTAACATTCAACATTATTTTAAAATTTCGTCTTACAGTATCATATTGAGTGAGAAGGGAAATTCACGACAAGAAATAATATATCTAAGATGCCGATATGAAGTTTAATGAACACATTTAGAGAAACTCGTGCTGCAACGGAAATAAACAACGAGAAATAATCCAAATGAGTTAGCGATACAAAATTCGTCAGTCTCAGTAGTTTTTTTTTCCAATTTTTAGATACAATTTTAGAAATATATTTATAATTATTTAAATATTACAAATTCAAATAGCTTTTTCAATTCTGATACTTGTTTTCATGAAATGTACCCTCAATAAATAATAAAAACAAGTACTGGCACTATACTAATATTTTCTGCACTTAATGTATATCAATCCTTGCTAAGGCTGTTTAAAGTTCTGGTAGAAAAAGGAAATGAATTGATTTATGTAAGTCTGCCTCAACAAGAGGCTAATTTGAAACATATTAGTTAAAATTGCAATTTCAAAACAAATTTAAATGTAAACTTCACTTTTGTTCCAAGTCTATTATAATAAAACTACCTTTAAACTACCAAGTTTCCCCCTCCCAAGTTTACTATGAAATAATTATCTTTTGTGTCCAAAATTTACTAAACATAGAAATATATGTTGACTTAACCGAACTTAATAATCTGAAACTAATTACCACCATTAAAGACATTTCTAAATATAACAACTTTCTAAATATAATGGGAATGAAAAATAATCGACTTATTAAAATAAACAATAAAAAATTAACCACTATCACATTACGACTGGAAAGCAAAATTGAATGCATCATTAATAGCTTTTTGTTGCCTTAGTATGTACAGATATAACAAAATCTATGCTGCTCTTCATTTATTTTAACATGATATTACCCGAAACGTTCTTAAAGATATTCCTTGATACAAGTCAGAGAGATCTGGAGACATTTTCATCATCAGCCTCTGCATTAATCCTCCCTGCTACTGTCCAAAAATCAGCAATCCGAATATTTGATTTAATGGTTGCAGGCCATAAAACTCTCAATTCATGGAGATCACGCCCGAGCTGTTTCGACTTGTGCGCGCAAAGACATTCTATCAAATTACAGATCCCCCCTTGCACGTACGCTGCTTCCTCTCTGCTTCCAATTAAAGATACAGAGGACAGAACTCAGCCAGTCTGAAGGCAGCGGGAGAAATCCAGACTCATTCACGCTTCTTAGTCTTGTTCATAATTAGGGATATGGGAAACAGTTTTAGAATAAGTTCTAGGACCGCGGCAGAGAGTTGGAAAGGAAATAATAAGTGTACCTATGCATGGATTATTAGCGCTTGGGACTCATATGTAGGATTAATATAATTAGCGGTGGTAGGAGGAAAGATGGACGATTGTTTTGGATGCGAGGGTGTTTGTTTAGTGGATGGCTGGATGTTAAAATATTGTTCAGCTTTTTCTTAGTAACTTTCAGATGCGTGATTTGTTTTGCTTTTATTTTATTTCATTTACAAACTTTTATGAAACTAGATTGTTTATACATTCGGCTATTAAGAATTTTATTCATGAATTATTTTTATATGTTACACATTTTCATATATATAATTTTTAAATCAAATATGGTTTAAAGCTGAATATGCTTTAGAGTTTCTGATATTTTTATCAAATGCAGTTGGCAAATACTTAGGCAGTTGTCTTTGATGACTTAAGGAAAGCGTTGCACCGACGTTACTCACTTAGCACTATGCAGGATGTACGTTTAGCTTGAATATAAGCTACGGAGTATTAATAACCCCGCAACGATCATGTCATATCCGCTGGGACTAGAAGCCGAAAATTTTGGTACCGATTGCTAGAGCGCTAGCCACTCTGCCAGCAGGACCCCCGAGTTTCTGATATTGTAAAACATGAAAAACCAGCTGTCAAATTTATACACTTGTCTTTTGAAGGTTAGGACAAACTAAAAATCATATGGATTTAATACCAATAGCGCCATCTATGTGTCAGCCTACGAACTGTTCAGCCCACATGTTACAGCGAATCGTTCGGTTTGCTGTTCAGTGTAAAGTCTTGAACTACGCTTTCTTTTCTTTCAAAAACCCAAAGTATAATCCAAAGGCTGTATTATGTTCGAAATTATATTTTGAACTAAAAAAAATAAATTTAAATGATGTTTTTTCGAATTTAATAAAAATGATGGATACTTGATTATATGACATGATTAAATTATTAAAAACATTTATCTTTTTATCGATTTAAAATTGTTCGTGCATGAATTTAGTTTACTTCACTGAATACTTAATGCAGTTTTATTCTATGTCAACAATTCCTTAAATAAACCAGTAAAAATTTGAGTGGATCAAATAGAGGACAAACATCTTTAATGGCTTATACTCTCTCTGCATGTATTATATTGTATTGTTTAAAGCCCATAAGTACATGCAAAGAATAAAATTTTAAGTATATAGTACACATGAGATTACTGGATGCAAGTAAAATCTATGTTATTTAAAATAACTTTAATATTAAATATGTTTGCTTCCATACAATTCACAATTTACGTTTTACGAAGATAAAAGTTTTGGAAAAAAAGTTATTTTATTCTCTATATATCTACATTTTCTTCGACTAAACAGAGATAAAAGCTGCTTTTGGCATGCAACCGCTTCTTCACTGAAAACTATAAGACGAAAAACAAATAATTCGCAAAAAAGAAGAATTGGTTTAAAACAAGAGGGTCCCCGAAGACGAATCGGAATAAACAAGAATTGAGTATTTCGATTGTCAAATAGGACACTGCCATTACTTAAGACAAGTAAACAAATATATTTTAAAAACATGAAGAAAAATATTCTTTGATATTAGCTTTTCAAAAAAGAAGAAAATAAATTTTGAATTTCTTGTAAGAAAATGCATCTGATGGAAAAACGTGAACTTTTGTGGAAATATGTTTATTTCGAAAGCCAGACACTTTGACCTGAATCCTTCACCAGGTGAATGACACATAGTATGTAACAAATTTAACGTCAGCCCACAATATTGCATTCACATTTTGCCTCTACAGCTTGAAGAATAATCTCTAAAAATGATGTCTCGATATTCGCACCTTCTTTCTTTTGTGGGTCAAATAGAAGAACATTCTGGTTTGCCGATTTAACATGTCCATCTCCAGCAAAAACGCGGAATTTTTGTTAAATTTTTTTTTCCTTTTAATGTAGCTGGCGAACACTTTGTCAGCTTGGTCTTGAATGTCATAAGGCCAGCGCTGCACAGACGTTACTCATTTTGCATTACCCAGGGCGCGCCTGTAACTTGAAGATAAGCCGCGGACGCGGAGTAACAATGCCCCCGCAACGCTCTACGATCATATTAGACCTGGACCTACGGTTTAAAGTAGTTTCCGAACCACTACAAACATCCATGGCACCGCCGGGACTCGAACCCGAAACCTATGGTACCGAGCGCCAGAGCGCTAGCCACTCGGCCATTCTGTCCCTTTTTGTTAAATATAAAAATAAAAATTATAATTAATCTGGTCATATTTAAGTTATGACTTGTAGGACTCGTGCTCAGTGGCAATGTTCGCCGTTGGTGAGCAATATGGCTGAGATTCAATCTGGTGGCGCTTTTGTTGTAGATGTTGTTCGAAAATCGAGGCTTCGCTAGGGCGTTTGTGAGGTTCAGAATCTTGCTTCGTAAGTCGGACTACCTGGGGGGAATTTTTCTGGTTTTCTTCCATACTATACGCAAACGCAGAGTAGTTCTCCCTTAAAGTCCTCCCGGAAGGCCCTGTCCTCCTTCTTCAGCGATACAAGTCAGACTTCTATATACGGGTGCTCCATCACAACACACGCTGCCCTTTTCCCTCTATCCATAAGTACTCATAGGAAGTCCTTCCTTCGTTGTAGGGCACTGAGAATAAGGCACAACAACAACAAGTTAAGATTTTATATTATTCGAGTACGACTGAGACCCACAAGCTAGAAGGGGCTCAATTCCTCATATGGCAATTTCACTTCATAAAGGGTAAAGTTAAGATTTTGCATATATTGCAAGCACAATTTTGTACAATCACACACACAGATATGAGATCTATGTGTTCTCATTCACGCCCCATCCCCGGCACAGACATTGAAGTTTTTAAAAATACAAATATGCAGAAAAAACATAAATACAAATATGTTTGATAAACTGATTGCATCGTATTTAAGATAATATGATTTTATACTGCTCTACGTCTGCTTTATATGTTATACACAGTTTTATATTGCTTTATATCTGCTTTCTATGTTATACATAGTTTTATATTGTTCTACATTACAATCATTTATCATATTTAAGTTATTTTATATCGTTGTATGAATTTTTATAATAGGAATTTATCTATCAGTAGGCAGACGGCCTTGGCCCACCGCGGGCCATATTATTTTATTTTGTTCTACGTCTACAAACTGCAGCTTACGAGCCACATGTGGATCTCCGCTGTATGTAAATTTAACCTTAAAAAAATTTGATTTCGTACATTTTGTCACTGCAGTTTTGAACGAACAACCACAAGGATCGTGTTAGAGGTTTAACTTATCTTCTACATTCCAGCATACAGATTTAACTTACTTCCAAGTATGGCAAACAAAATGCTAAATTCAAGCTAAGTAGTACTAAATTCTTTGTAAGTAGAAAATAATATTGAAAAGCGAACAAATTTAATACTTGGAAAGCTTTTAATTTTTAATTATGTTAAAAATCGGCAATTCATGAAATGGTTTCACTAAATTTAGAGCAAAATCATGGGTTTTCTCAAGGCAAGCTAGATGACGTTATACACGTGGAAGTTTTGAAAGGAATATAAAAAAAAGTTTGTTAGCATAACATATTATAAAAAGAGAAATTAGATAAAAAAAACCTCAATAGCTATTAATCTTTTTTCAAACTGTTTTCTACAACAATATATGAATAGATGCCACAACAATAAGTACGTTACCGTTTTTAAAACATATGTTTACCTTTCAACACAATCATTGATTGAAATATAGATCAGATCAAGTTGCAAAATTGATCAGTAATACGCATCAACTAAAAATGATTAAGATACGAATTTGTTAAATTTGATTAAAATGATTTTTTCACAAAAGTTGAACAAAAAAGGCAATCCAAGTCTTTTTAAATTTTGAAAATTTCTATATCGCAGGTTAGAATTTTATAGTTGTCCTTTAATGAAGATTAGAACATTTTAGTCAAAAATAATCTTTTTTTGCTTATACCACATTGAAGGTTGCCCCCTTTAAATCTTTTTTATTGAGTATTGAATTCTTTCGAATTATGGTTATTTCTATTTTCATTTTTTTTTTCTGTTAAGTTTTCTTTAGAACTTAATTTGTTCTTGCTTGTTTGTTCTTTACAAAGAGCAAACATTTTGTGTGTTGTCGACAACTATAAGATTAACGGGCGTAGCTCATTTAGTGCAATCAGGCGTTGTTGAAGAAAGTGATTTTAGTTTTTGATCGAATTATTCAGATAATGATGTGATACAGAAAATCTAGAGCGGCTATGGTATATTTGGAGTTAAAGGACTTCGCTAAACTTTTGTTATTTCCTAATATGAATGAGGTCTGTTGAATTCGAATTTTTGATAGTTTCATTTTCTTGAATTTCAATTTTTATTGTTACCGAAGGCAGGATTTTGAACTCAAAGATGTTGTTGTTCCCAACACATTTAGGTTTGGAATAAAAATGTGTATTATGTATGGAGATTAATTATACATTTCGCCGATTATTGCACATCAAGTTTGTTCTCCATGGCAATTATTTTGAGAATACCGACGTGTTTGATAGTTAAAACATCTTAATGAGTTTGGAATGTAAGGTCTTACACACCAGTTAAATTAACCAGCTTTAAAATTTTTTCGAAGGGTGTAACTGACAAACTTCAAAATTATATGTTTTGCATGAATAGTTTCAGATAATTTTTTATGGTTATTTCTTTGGCTGAAATTATTTTTTGAGTATTTAATTCTTGTACTACTTCGGTTAGAAATGCTTGGTGAATGTCCATTTGAGAAATCATATCTTCACAGCCATTTAATGTTACCTTAAGTTCTACTTTAAAAAAATCTAGAAAATGATTTTACTCATAAAAATGATGTAGTTTGAGTATTTTGATCAGATAACATCACAGATTTTGATTTACTGAATATTTGTATGAGCTAAATCTATAGCTGTCAACTCTTACTGTAAAGGATAAAGTAATGCTTAATTCGACGTAAGCAGCAAAAAATATTTCAATTTGAAATGTTTTTAATTTTTAATTAAACGAGAAAAAATAGCCTTATTCATGACATAGTATTTCTGAATTTGGGCCAGAATCTGAATTTTTTTTCAGACAAGTTAGTTGATGATGAATTTAAGCCTTCTCAGGTGAACAAAATTTTAAAAAGAGAGAGGAATGGATGAATTTGATTCAAAATTCATATCTGATTCCTCCAACGGAAGCGCAAAGTGAAAATATAGGTTTTTGTAAAGATACAAATAAAGGAGTTATACAGTAAAAATCAGACCCTTAGATGACTTCCACCATTAAGGAGATGCTCAAGAAGATAGCCATCATTTGATTCCTAAGCAGCTCTAGTTCTGAAAGTCAGGTAATTGCCAGCCGGTTGACACATCCAGAAATTGAGATGTACCACCCGTCTACCAGAAGACCGAGCTAAAAATATTTGTTTTGCAAGTCTAAAGCACACAACAAAAATTTTCTCAATTGTAAGTAAGGATCGCTGTTTCTTTGGACATGCAAGCAAATAGGTCAAAATACTGATACTACAAGTAAAAATAGTTACAAAAAATTTTAACATGAACGACAACTCAAATCAAGTGAATTTAAGCCATCTTAGGGTATGGATGAATTTGATTCAGAATGCATACTTGATTCCGCCAGCTGAATCTCAACGTGAAAATGTAGGCTTTTGTAAAGTTGTAAAGATACAAATAAATGAGTTACACAGTAAAAAACAGCCTCTTATATTACTTCCTCCCTTAATTAGATGCCCAAGAAAATATCCATCATTTGAATCATAAGCAGCTGTATATCTAAAAGATAGGTAACTTCCAGCCGCTTGTCACACCTGGAAATTGAGATGTACCACCCGTATACCAGAAGATTGAGCCAAAAATATTTTTTTTTAGAAAAGCCGCAACAAAAATTTCCTCTTAATTGTAAGGATCGCTGTTTCTTTGGACGTGAAAGCAAATAGGTCAAAATACTGATACTACAAGGGAAAACAATTTAAAAAATTGTTAATACAAACAACAACTCTCAAAGCATGTAAAGAAAATGGAAACAAATAAAAAAAAACATATGGAAGTAATGAATCATTACAAGATAGTATGAAAACGGCAAGGTTTGTATTCTAGATAATTTAAAAAAAAACGAATATAAATTTTGTAGGCACAGATAAATAGATCACATCGATGTCCGACATATATTATCATGCACAACACTGGCGTAAATGCCAGAACTTTCAATTATTCTTCTAAATTCTGAACATCAAGGTTTAAACCACAAGTGCCCAGTGAACAAAATTAAAGATTGAATTTATAAATTACTTGTGATATAAAAATTCAAAATAGAAATTTCTAGTAAAATCCATTTGCATTTTGAGAAATATTTTATTACGACTTTTAATGGAACTGATCATAAAACAGAATATTGCTGAAGAAACCATTCCAGCCATTCATATTTCGTCGTCTTTAGAACATGGCACAATTCTTATATAATTAATCATTTAAATTTTCTATTCTAAAAAATAAGATCTGCAAAGATAAACAGGGAAATAAATGAGGAAGAATGGCACCAAAGAAAATTCAACACTTTTGTAGATACGACCTGATAAATGACATTGTCATTGAGATAATTTACCCTATTAATTGATTCTTATATTTCCTTATATATTCTTAAGGTTATTAAATAAAGATAAAGCAAATAAATATCAAATCCAATACTATCAAGGCTTTTAATACTTCAAAATTCTTATTACTTGTAGACTAAAGACAGTCAAAGTGTGACAACTCAAAATATTTCTGTAGCCTGTCTTTCAATGGTTAGTAACAATATGTCTCTTTCTCGATTACAATAAAATGGGAAAGGAATTCCGGTTCACAGATTTATATTGCTCATCTCAAAATTATAAGGCTGGATTGTATGAACTGAGCTCCGTCGCATTTTGAAGACGAAAGCTCTAAAAATAAAACTTACAAATAGATTTATAAAATAATTTCAAAATATCTATTAACATTTCTTGAAACAATAAATCTCCCATTTTCCTTTCACAACATCATTTTCGATTGAATTGAAAACATTGCCGCGAAGTGGGAAACAATCGCCTACAAAGAAACACCACCAGCCATTCGTGCATACTTGAAAATGTTATTGAGATAATTTACCCTATTAAATTATTGTTAAATTTCTAATATATTATGTACTTAACATTATTGAATAGCGATAAAGCAGATATGTAGTAATTTCAACACTATCAAGATGTCACCGCGGAAAGCCTTTAGGACTACAAAACCCTTTCTACTTGTAGACTAATGGTAATCAAAGTGTGACCCAAATATTTCTATAGCTTGTTTTTGAATGGGGAGCAACAATATATCTCTTCCTTAATCGCGTGAGCTGATAACCAATTGGTCTTTGGCTTTTTGTACCACAGGCTTCAGGTTTAAATCCTGGAGGTGGCATGGACATTTGTTAGTGGTTCGGAATCCAAGTTAAATAATAGATTCCGGTCAATTAGCCCACAGTGTGCAGAAAATAACCGTAGAGCTACAAACCAAGCAAATTCTTCCTCAATCGCAATGTAATAGGAAAATAATCCCGGTTCACAAATTTATCATGCTCATTTAAAAATTATAAGGTTTATATTTAGAACTACTCGATTGTATGATCTTGAATTGGCTCCATCTCCTTTAGACGTCAAAAGCTCTAAAAATAATTTCAAAATATCTATTAGCATTTCTGGAAACAACAAATCTCCCATTTTTGTTTTTTAATTGAATTAAAAACATTGCCAGGAAGTGGGTAACACTCATCTACAAAGAAACAACACCAGGCTATTCGTGCCTTCTTTGCCCGTAAGAAAATCTATGTAGTAACACGATAAAGTTCCCAAAGAGTTTCATGCTTCTCAGCTCCCCAACATAAAAGCATCAAGTTTTAATTTTCCACTCTGAAAAGACTCTGCGAAGTTCCCCAGGTGTGGGAATAGAAGAGGGGAACATTTGTTCCCTCAGAAAACTCAACAATGCTGAAGAAGCGACCTGATGAATGGCATTGCCTCCAAGATAAGTTACGTAAACAAAAGATCCTATCACGTTCTTGATGTGCTATCATTGTTTAGGGTATTGAATTAGGAACTGGTCTGGGGAAAGATTGGTATTTCAGGAAAATTCATCAGCATGATTAATGGGAATAATTGGAGTGCGGAGACTAATTACAGGAAAAGTTTCTGCTTTCCAGGGTTGGGGGATTGGGATCTCTGATATTTACGATCGAGCAGTTTTGTTTTTGATGAGAGGAAGTGAAACAACCCAACTCGAGATGATTTGTTTTCGGCTGAATGTGCGCAAACCATGGCTGATTGAAGTCACCATTCCTGGAAGAGATTTGGTGTTTAATACGATACCATTAAAAAGGAAACTGTTTAAATGTTTTTGAAAGTTAGTAGATAAGTTTTACGAAACGATGTATAATTTTATACTTAGCTAGGCTTTATCTGAATTCAAATTTTAGGATTTTTACAGTCATTATAGCGTTTGTAAACTACTCACACAATTTCTTTTTTACCATCACTCACACGCTGTAGATTTTGTTTGCTCGTTTTCCATTTTTCGGTACTGTTTTTAAAACGTAAAGATTATTCATTTTTATGTATTTAAACAATTATGTATTAATGTATGAAACATTTTGTGATCTAGTTAATTTGAAAGATATTATTTTGTATTTAATTGAAATTAAAAATGTATTCAAACATAAGTTTTTCCCTCTAGATTTATAATTTTATAATTATACGATGCGGTTTATAATTTTATAATTAGCTTGGTCTTTCTTGAATGTTCTCAAAGATAAATCTTTTTTTTAAGAAAAAAAAAAGAAAAATTTTGAAGGTAAAAATGTAGTCAGACCATATATAGCGTGGAAAATAACATGTCATAGAAGATTAAAAGAATGTGCAATTTCTGTAGTGATCCTAGAACCCAGTAGAAGGGTTTTCTGACATTTCTTTCTTCTTTAATGGCGCAGTATCCTCTTTGGGGCAAAGGTCCTCTGCCTACTGACAGATTTCGAAGTAGCAGAGATTTCCTTTTTACGGGATACAGTTGTTGGCACTACGGCCAACGCTCTACAGTCATATTAGACTTTGGGTCCTGAATGGCCGGGTGTCTAGCGCTCTAGTGCCAGATGCCTCAGGTTTCGGGTGCCATCCAAAGGCCATACGAACCACTACAAAGATCCATGTCGGTGCCAATCCACTTTAAGCCGTAGGTCCCAGTCTCATATGACTGTGAGTTTGGTTTGGTTTAGTTTGTCACTCTACGGTCATCTTGTTTACACGAGGGTTAAACCGACCGGGACCTACAGTTTAAGTTCGTGTGACTGTAAGAGCGGCATGGAGCCCAGTCAGGCTTCTCTCACCCACATTATTCCCAAACTGTAAAGGGCCAGCTCTACTCTAGGCACAGTGATGTGATGTGATGTGGTGTGGTGTATTAGGTCATATTAGGCTGGAACCTAGGGTTTAAAATGGATTCCGAATCACTATAAACTCACATGGTACCGCCGGGACTCGAACCAGTGACTTGTGACCCAGGGAGGCAGATTTTCTGACATACGGATTTATAATCGACAACTTCCCTTCCTCTATTAATAATTCAGCTGTACAAATAGCGTGTCACGTGATAGCGTAGAAAATTGACAAACTGCCCGACTCGTGGCTCAGGTAATGTGGTCAGTTCATGGTTACGTGAGCAGCTGGTGAGTATTAGGGCTGAGATTCAATCCGTTGGTGGGGTTTTGGAGACATTTTCTGAAAGTCCGAAATGTAGTTTCCTTTAAAAAGTCCTCCTGGAAGGTACTGCCCTCTTTCTTCAGCGACACGGAGCCAAAACAGACTTCTACCTACTTGTGTTCTATCACAACCGTGAGTAGAACTACAACCGTAATCATGACCTATCCATGAGTAGAATGCTCCTGGACTCCCATCCTATGACGCACATGAAACTGGATAGTCCAAAAATATATTCCTTTGAACTGGAAACAATCTATACACAACCTTTAAACTGAGTCATCCCAAAATTTTAATTACAAAAAGTTAATGCAATGTAACGACCTCTCTTCCTCTTTTCAACTTGGGTAACGCTGCATCTGCTACATATCAGCTTTTATTTTGTCCTGGTATTCAAGACATTTATTGAATATTCAAAAATAGATACTTTCGAATGAAAAAATTATTCGAAGAAGGCTTTTATTATTTTCAGGGGGTTTTTTTCTATATTAACATCCCTCTTTTCATTCAACTTGAATTGCTGAATCTGCTACGTATCTGCCTTTATTCTGTCCTGGTATTGAAGTTCTTTATTGAATATTAAAAAAAATCGATGCGTTCGAATGAAAAAAAGTATTCGAAGAATGCTTTTATTATTTTATGTTTTTTTTTAATTAGTATCCCTTCCTTTATTCAACTTGGATAACGCTGAATAGGCTACATATTTGCCTTTATTCTGTACTCAAGAGCATTATTGAATATTCAAAATTCGATAATTTCGTATGAAAAAAAGTACTCTGTGACTGCTTTTATTAATTTATCAATGTAGACCGCACAACTTTATAAATTCCGACCAAAAAATAAATTATATTACGGAAAATTAATTTAAAATTCGAAACAACACCTGCTGAAAAATTATGCACTATTCTTTCAGAATATTTTTATAGTGTTCTAAACACATTTTAAATTTTATGAATGAAGAGAAAAAAGCGTTAACCATTACATTTTAATATTTAAAAATGTGTATTGTTTAAAGAAAAACTTAAATAAATTAAGTTTAGAGGTTCCTTTTAAAATTCTGAATATTTGAATTACGTTATTTTTCTTGCTCTTCAATTTAGCTTGAATTAAAAATTTAATTATGTAGCTCCTTATTTTGTAGGAAATTGAAAATATTAATTTAGAAAAACTTTGCTTAAAATACTTGTCGATAATCTATTTTTTAAACAATTTAATATTTCTTTCAAGTATAGACTTCTCTTAAGAAAAAGGTAACATAAGGTATAAATAATTTTATAAGACTATAAAATCGTATAATTTTTCTACTGAATTATTCCGCTGGTGCATTCATTAAATTTTTCTTTCAATTGAATTACAAAATTAATACAGTCTAGAAGGAATTTTTTTTTTGTAAATAATCATTGCATAAAAAATATGCTCTAATTTTATTACAAAATCGATGCAGATTTCTTTTTTATGATTGTAATTGTACTTCATCCTACATACTGGTAAGAGCACTCTTTTTTGGCTGTCAGGAGAAAGGATCAGTCGGCCTCAAGACTCTCATCCGACAGAAAATACAGTGCAGCATGCGCTTCCGCTGACAAATGTTTAGTTTATAGTCTCTCTTACCGAGAGGAACTATATGTAGCGCAACTCTGCGTATTAGTTGGCCTGTAGACATTCACTCGAAGATTGAATATATTTCGCTCATCGTGCGCGTAGCTGAGTATGGGGTTTTCGGCTTAGAAGTGGAATTCTTCTACCATTCTATAATTAAATTTCTTTAAATGTGTTAGATATTGCATGTCTCTAATTGTATATGTGGGGTATTTGTGCGTATGTAAATAAAGCTGTGAAGTCTCCAACCTGTGTCTCAAATATCTCACCCCAACTACACCTAGTTACAATCTGGTTGTTCGACTTGCATACTACATCACTATATATAATGGAGCTCAATCGAGAGACAAATAAGTAAACCAAATCAAAAGCTCTCTGTCCAGTCTAGTATTCCACAATAAGCCAATAAACTAGAAAGTCCCATTGGGTTTAAGAAGATAGTAAATATATTCCTATTTCTCACCTTTAAGATACTTTTCCATTTCAAAAAAAAATATTCAATAAACTTAGCAGATCCATGAGCAAATATGAAAACTAATAATAGTTTGAAAGGGCCTGCTTAGT
This sequence comes from Caerostris darwini, assembly GCA_021605075.1. Classification (NCBI taxonomy): domain Eukaryota; kingdom Metazoa; phylum Arthropoda; class Arachnida; order Araneae; family Araneidae; genus Caerostris; species Caerostris darwini. Next base: position 194,462 of record BPLQ01000176.1, read on the forward strand.
AAGAAAAATACACTGACTTGCAAAACTTAAGCAATCATGTAATTTTTTAAGAAGACAGACGTGGCATAAAAGAAACAAGTTCTGGCAATCAATGCAATAGCCACTTAATCCAATTAAAAGGTGATTCGTACTCAAAAATTAGGAACACGGCATCGCAGATGATGTGATCGCATGCATTTGTTTCCTTTCAGATCAAAGGTACTGCTACCTGAGATCGCTATTAACAGCAAGTAATCCATTGGTACAAGTTTCATTTTTACGGAAGATAGCATCAGACCAAATTGGATTCCTGCTGTTGAGAAGCTTCTAGAGTGGATTTACTGTCGCACTCCCTTTAATTCCCATGGAACATTAGTGGGATGCTTTGGCGAGATGACTTTTGTGATGAGTATATCCTCTAAAGAACGCCCAGCAATTGAAACATATGCTTATTGAGAAATGTGCACTTTTGCCCCAATAACTATTAGATACTCTGGTGAGGATTATAGAGAGATGCTGCAAAGCAACCATTACAGTATGGGTAGTTCATGTCCCTACCCCCCCCCCGGGTTGTTCATGTCCCTTACCTGTCCCTTCTCTCCCCACCCCCCAGGGTTGTTCATCTCCCTGATTTTTGTTCTTCTTAAGCCGACAAATATTTATACCAGCGCATTGTTTTCCATTTGATTGAATGGATCTATGGAGCGACCTTAGGGTCTATTGGCTTGTGCTCTGGTTGTTTGCCCCACAGGTTTCAGGTTCTAATTCTGGTGGTGGAATGGTTATATGTTAATGGTTCGGAATCCACTTTAAACCGTACTTCTCGGTCTAATTAGAAATAAAGTGTGCAAAAAAAGGACCGTAGAGAGACAAACCAAACCCTGGATCTATTCATTTTCGAGTTAGTATGATTTCGTCCTCTATTAAGTACAAAATGCTGTACGTGTATTCTAAATTTCCTATCTCCGAAACGATCTTCGACAATAAAATTGACACATTTAAATTTTGAACACAGGTGTATATTCGCCTTGTTTACAATTTTGTTCATTCCCAGTGCGATGTGCTTTTACAATAATTTTATTTCACCTTCGACACCTTCAAACTCTTCTGTGTGGCAGTGATTTTGCCTAAATGGTAGGAGGTAGGTTTTGGTTTAAAATTCAAAGAACCATGCAACGCAATATAAAATTTCATCTGTCTTGCCAGAATTTCCGCCTGAACTTGATATTGTTAATAACTTTAATATGAAAACACTTTTGGTATGACAAAGTTGCTCTGCAATTGACAAGAAACAATGCAGACTGCGAATTTCCCCCGATATGCTTGCTATGAAAGAAAACCTTGGGAAACATTACCAGATAATTCGACTTTTGGTCCGAGATATTGTACAACAATTACCAGAATCAACTCCTTTTGGAAAGCAATTACTACAATGCATTTCGCTGTCTGATGGCCAATTGGCTAGCGTTCTGCCCGTTGGTACCACAGGCTCCAGGTTCGAATCCTGACGGTGGCATTGAATGGTTTTAAATCACTTGAATCTTGAAAATATTGTGGATGATTTAGAATCCACTTTAAACTATAGTTCCCGGTCTGCATAGTCCCCGTGTGCACAAAATGACCGTAGAGCGACAAACAAATGCATTCCAAAAACAGAAATGGAACTGTTGGAGATTAATTTTTCTTTCTTCAAACTCGCTAGATCTTGAATTATCTCTGAATTTATAGCATATTATGTAAATGTAAAGAGACAGTAAAAGAAAACCTATTAATTCTTAAATATTAATTGGAAAATATGATAAATATATCAAATATTTTTTCTAATAACATTAAAGATCCCATTAAGTACAAAGAATGGCTGAATAATTCTTAAAATGTGCTTTCAGAGGCTTTTGAAATTATTACCTTTTCACACTTAAAAAATAATTACGAATCATTACTCTCACTAATGTATTGCAATTTTTAGGGCAAGCCATAAGAAAAAACAACAACTGATGACCGAAGAATAGAAAAATAATGCAAAACCATAAACAACTTGGAAGCAAACCATTAGTTATTCCTGAAATAACCGGTTAATAATTCGTGCGAATGGCTAAGCAACAAAACAAAACACATCTGATGCATTTGTAATTATTGTCTTACGTGATCCATCCATTCCACCTACAAGGTTCAAGATTAATTTTCGTCGCAAAGTTGTCGTCACCCATGTTCTAAAGGAAGTGAAATTTCGTTGCTTAAGCAAACACGCAATTTTGTCGTCATGTTTTACTGTAATGCGAATGCTGTTATTTTTTTTTTCTCCCTGTATGTTCGTGTTTAGCGAAAATAACGTTAAAAGTCAAATGGCACCCTATTTTTTTCGAGGAAATGGGGGGAAAAAAGTCATTGGAAATGGTAGAAAAAAGGAAGCTTTTAGAATATGCGATGAGTTATTTTCATTCTTTTTCATACTGCATTAGTTTAATTGAAATGAGTTATTGTATTTTTAAACGCGAAGAATATTATTGCAGTTGGGGTTTTTTTTCTGAACCTAAAATCAAATATCACTTTTGAAATGTGTAATAATATGAAGAAAATTATCAGTGACTATTTTGTTATCATATTTGAACGTCATAATAAAATGGTGTGATTATATGAGTTCCGTGTTATCAATATTAAAAGGCACGCCGAAGTTTTTATTTAAAAAAGATTAATCTTCTTGCATACCATAATCTTTCACGCAGAGAACTTTTATATAAACTAAACACTTATTTTAAATATCTAAAACCAACTGTCTGTCATTATCAAATCAGGACATCTGTATTTCTTTTCGAGTTCATCTGTATTTTTCAAGACAACTGTATTATCAAATCAGGACATATGTATATCCTTTCGAGTGCATTTGTATATCCTTTCGAGTGAATCTGTATATCCTTTCGAGTAAATCTGTATTTTTCAAGACATCTTTGTTATCAAATCAAGACATCTGTATTTCCTTTCGAATACAACTGTATTTCCTTTCGAGTACATCTGCATTTTTCAAGACATCTGTATTTCCTTTCGATGGCGAGAAAAAGTCGTTGGAAATGGAAAAAAAAGAAAACTTTTAGAATATACTATGACTTATTTCCATTCTTTCTCATACTGCATTAGTTTAATTGAAATTAATTATTGTATTTTTTAACGCGAAGAATATTATTGCAATTGGTTTTTTTTTCTGAACGTAAAATCAAATATCACTTTTGAAATTTGCCATGATTTGAAAAAAAAATTGGCCATGACCATTTGTTATCGTGCCCATTTGATCATCAATGACCATTTTGTTATCGTGTTTGAACATCATAATAAAATGGTGTGATGATATGAGTTTCGTGCAATTCAGCATAAAAATACATGAAAGATAAAAAAAGAGAGTCGAAGTTTTTATTTAAAGAAGATTAATCTTCTTGCACACCATATACTTTCATGTAGAAACCTTTTATATAAACTAAACATTCCTTTTAATTATGTGTATTTCTTAATTTACATTAAAAGCGTGTGTTGCTATAAACAATGGTTTGTCACTAACAAGAGCAATGTATTTCCATTTGAATATTCTGGCTTTTAAAATGTAAGCAGATTATTTTCTCAAAAATACGATATTTTGGTAGGATTAGGTTGGATTTTGTAAGTTTGGATCTTAATTCAGCTCACCAACGTTTCTTCAAATCCCAAAATAGACTATGAATTATAAAATGTAGTAAATTTCATATAAGCAGTTCAGAAAAATATGGCAATATTTTTTTCCGTACACCGTTAATGTCGAGCATAAGAGATCAAATCGGACAGATTAAAAAAGAGCCGTAATTTCAATTTATTTTGCTTTGAGAGAATAATTTCCTCTAATAATATCGAAAAATCTTTAAATTTTGATGGTTCAACTTTTTTTAATTTGCTTGAACTTTTTATGAAATAAATGCTTTAATTATAATTATAAGTAATATTGTTCCGATGTCTCTTTTAAAAATTATTTTACATTCAAATTAAAATACATCTAAAGGATCTGCAGCATATAAAAAAAAACTTAAAATAGCACTTTCATGTTAAGAAATTTTTGATCTGGCAAACTTTTAATAATGAGTCATAAACTCGTGACTTTAATTTTTTTAATGATCTTGTAGATTACAAATGTTTCGTTCATCATTATATTTCTTTATATATATATATCCACTAATAGTCCTATAGTATATATAGTATTTTTTTATAAAAGGAGTCATTGATGTTTTCTTTCAGTAACAATAGCATAAAGAAATGAAAAAGAAGAATCTAAAGAAATACCTTTATTAAGAAATTTGGGGTAACATGCAAAAGATAGAGTGCTTTTTTTTGCATCAAACCAAAATTTCCAATTAAATTGATTAGGGCTTTACTTTTATTTTGGCATTATTGTTATATTGGGACAGCAATCTTTGTCTTTGAAATTTTCTTAGATTTAAATTGATATACAATGAAAGGATCCACAGCGCATCGAATATAAGCCTAAAGTAATCTATTCATGATATGAAATTTTTTTTATCTGTGTATCTTGATATCAAAAAATTTTTTTAAATGTGTAGTTTTAAAGACATCTGATAGGAGCAAATTAAATTTGTGTCACCATTATTTCTTTTTATATCAATCGATAAGTAACCCTTTTTTACAAGAAGGTTCTTTCTTTTATTTAAAGCTACTATGAATCCTCCTCCAAAAAAGTACTCCTTGTCTTTACACTTTTTTTTTATAAAAGCAGCCATCACTTATCGTTACCGCCATTTTCAAGCGAGAACGCAACAAAGACTTCCCCTGAAGAAACAACTTTGGCAGAACATTCGTCTCCCAGGTCGAGGAAAAAGTGAAAGAAAGTGGCAACCTAATACGGTTACAACCTTGTACCCCTCAGAATCACGTAATCACGTATCTCGCGAATATCACTAACAAAATTTGGGCTGACAAAAGATACAGTGTGGTGCGAGTTTCTGGCCTGCAACGATCCGTTTAAACGGATTAGGCCTTCCATTAACCAAATTCATTTCAATGGATGGTACAGCCTTCACCTCAAACATTCGGTGTCAGGCATTAAATTGATGCTGCCGCAGAAATCTGTCTTGAGGTGGTCGTTAATGGTTCATCAAGATTTCCTTCATGGATCACACAATCTAGTTACTTAAGAAATAAATGATTTATAACTGGGGGTTTTTATCAAGAAAATGTATACAAGGCCTTTGATGAGGTATTATTTTGCCAGGGGAAATAAATAAATGATAGCTTTTTCATGCAACAATCGTTTGAAACATTGAAGATTATCAGTCACTTTGGAGAATATTGTAAAATCAATAAAATAAGGAGACAACACAGAGTTATTTCTAGATGATTCTTACAATCTACTTTATTATTTAAAATAAAAAGTATTCAATAAAAAATTGAATACTTTATACGTAGGCAGACGGCCTTTTTTTCGATTAAACACATTAGGTGTTCCATGTTATTCTATTTCACTTCAATGGATGGCATACCCTTACTATCCCCTACCACTTACCACAAACATTTGGCTTTAGTATTATATCCCTTTTCTTTATCGGTGGAACAGCCCTATAGTAGGACAAGGTCGTCCGCGTACCGGCAGATTTCGACACAGGTGATGTTTTCTTTTTAAGGGTAGGGTTGTCATCCCTACGCCCAAAGCTCTACAGTCATATTAGACCGAGACTTGTGGTTAAAAGTGGATTACGAACCACTACAAACATTCACAGAACCACCAGGACTCGAACACGAAACCTGTGACACCTAGTGCCAGAGAGTATTATATCGATGGTGCAATTACTGTCTTTTGGAATTTTCGTAGATTTAAATTGATATACAATTAAAGGATCCATAGCACATCGAATAAAAACATAAAATAATATTTTCATGATATGAATTTTTTTATCTACCAAACTTTAAATTATGTATCCTGATGCCAAAATTATCTTTTTTTAAAAAAATATGTAGTTTTGAAGACATCTGATAACAGCAAATTAAATCTGAGTTATCATTATTTATTTTTATACCCACCTATGAGAATTTTTACACAAAGCTCCTTTGTTTTATTTAAAGCTACTATGAATGCTTCTTTAAAAAAATACACCTTTTTTCCCACTCTTTTTTTTTTTATAAAAGCAGCCATCACTTATCGTTACCGCCATTTTCGAGCGAGAACGCAACAAAGACATCCCCTGAAGAAACAACTTTGGCAGAACATTCATCTTCCAGGTCGAGGAAAAAGTGGAAGAAAGTGGCGACCTAATACAGTAACAACCTTGTACCCCTCAGAATCACGTAATTATATCTCGCGAATATCACTAACAAAATTTGGGCTGACAAAAGATACAGTGTGGTGTGAGTTTCTGGCCTGCAACGATCCATTTAAACGGATTACGCCTTCCATTAACCAAATTCATTTCAATGAATGGTACAGCCTTTACCTCAAACATTCGGTGTCAGGCATTAAATTGATGCTGCCGCAGAAATCTGTCTTGAGGTGGGCGTTAATGGTTCATCAAGATTTCCTTCATGGATCACACAATCTAGTTACTTAAGAAATAAATGATTTATAACTGGGGGTTTTTGTCAAGAAAATATATACAGTGCCTTTGAGGAGGCATTATTTTGCTGGGTTGAAATAAATAAATGATAGCTTTTCACGGAACAATCATTTGAGACATTGAAGGTTATCAGTCATTTTGGATGATATTGTAAAATCAATTTAAAAAGTAGAAGAGTACAACACAGAGTTATTTCCAGATGATTCTTATAATCATTATTATTTAAAATAAAAATTATTCAATGTAAAAATTACATTACCATTTTCTAATATTTAGGCAGAATTGTTTTTCTGATTTAAAAATTTATATAAATATACATAATTTTGGATGAAAAATATCTAAAAAGGCTATATTTGTTCTATTTGAATCTTTAACCACTTGATAGTTTTTTAACCACTTGATAGTGTTTTTAACCACTTGATAGTGTTAACCACTTGATAGTTTTAACCGCTTGATAGTTTTCTTAACCACGTGGTAGTTTTTTTAACTACTTGATAGATAACCTTTAACCACTTGTTAGAAAATTTTTAACCACTTGATAGATAATATTTAACCACTTGGTCTTTAACCACTTGATAGATAATATTTAACCACTTGGTCTTTAATCACTTGATAGTAATATTTAACCACTTGGTCTTTAACCACTTGATAGATAATCTTTAACCATTGGATCTTTAACCACTTGATAGATAACGTACTGCACTTCCAGTCTAACACCGAGGACCAAAGAGTATTATATTGATGTTGCAATTATTGTCCTTTGGTATTTTTTTAAATTTAAATTGATATGCAATGAAAGGATCCATAGCACATCGAATAAAAAAAATAAATAATATTTTCAAGACATGAAATTTTTTTATCTGACAAACTTTTAATTATGTATCCTGATGTCAAAATATTCTTTTTTTTTAAATATGTAGTTTTAAATATATCACAACAGCAAATTAAATTTGAGTCATTAATATTTCTTTTTATATCCTTCTATGAGAATTTTTACACAAATCCCCTTTCTTTTATTTAAGGCTACTCTGAATCCTGTTAAAAAAAAGTATATACAATTACTACTTCTCTATCCTTTACCACAAACATTTGGCGCTAGTATTATATTCTTTTCCTTCATAGGCGCAACAGCCCCATGATGGGCCAAAGCCGTTTGAATACTGGCAGATTTCGAGCCAGAATTTATTTTTCTTTTTACGGTGTAAGGTTTCCAATCTTACGCTCGATGCTCTACAGCCATATTAGATCAAGAATTCTGGTTTAAAGTGGATTACGAACGACTACAAACATCCATAGCACCACCGCGACTCGAACACGAAGCCTGTGGCACCTAGCGCCATAGAGTATTAAATTGATGCTGCAATTATTGTCCTTTGGTATTTTCTAGATTTAAATTGATATGCATTCAAATGATCCATAGCATATCGAACATAAACCTTTAATAGCATTTTCATGATCTGAATTTTTTTTATGTGCCAAATATTTAATTATGTATCCTGGTGCCATTTTCTTTTTTTTAAATGTGTAGTTTTAAATATATCATAGCAACAAATTAAATTTGAATCATCATTATTTCTTTTTGTATCCATCTATGAGAATTTTTACACAAATCTCCTTTCTTTTATTTAAAGCTGCTATGAATCCCCCTCAGAAATAGTACTCCTTTTTTAACACTTTTTTTTTTATAAAAGCAGCCATCACTTATCGTTACCGTCATTTTCGAGCGAGAACTCAACAAAGACATCCCTTGAAGAAACAGCTTTGGCAGAACATTCTTCTCCCAGGTCGAGGAAAAAGTGGAAGAAAGTGGCGACCTAATATGGTTACAGCCTTGTACCCCTCAGAATCACGTAATTATATCTCGCGAATATCACTAACAAAATTTGGGCTGACAGAAGATACAGTGTGGTGTGAGTTTCTGGCCTGCAACGTTCCATTTAAACGGATTAGGCCTTCCATTAACCAAATTCATTTCAATGGATGGAACAGCCTTTACCTCAAACATTCGGTGTCAGGCATTAAATTGATGCTGCCGCAGAAATCTGTCTTGAGGTGGTCGTTAATGGTTCATCAAGATTTCCTTCATGGATCACGCAATCGAGTTACTTAAGAAATAAATGATTTATAACTGCGGGTTTTTGTCAAGAAAATGTATACAGGGCTTTTGAGGTGGTATTATTTTGACGCGAAAGTAAATAAATGATAGCTTTTTCATGGAACAATTGTTTGAAACTTTGGAGGTTATCAGTCATTTTGTATAATATTGTAAAATCAATAATAAAAGAATGAGACAACACAGAGCTATTTCCAGATGATTCTTATAATCATTAGTGTTTAAAATAAAAATTATTCAATATAAATACTGCATTACTATTTTCTAATTTTTAGGCAGGATTTTTTTTATGCTAATAAAGCAATGAGCAAAACAATCATCATTATCCAGATTTGAAAATTTATATAAATATAGATAATTTTGGTTGAAATAGTTATATTTGTTCTAATTGAATACTTAACCACTTGATAGATAATCTTTAACCATTTTATATATAATCTTTAAACACTTGATAGATAGTCTTTAACCGCTTTATATATAATCTTTAAACACTTGATAGATAGTCTTTAACCACTTGATAGATAAACAATAACCACTTGGTCTTTAACCACTTGATAGATAATCTTTAACCACTTGGTCTTTAATCACTTGATAGATAGTCTTTAACCCCTTGATTGATATCATATTGCACTTGAAGACTGAAATAGCTCAGGCAAACTAGTTGTAACACAAATCAATTCAATAACGAAAGCTAGGCATGTGCACAATAAATCTATAGTGCTGAAACACCTCGGCTGTGTTAACAGAAGATGAATCTTCCCAGATGACAGCTTTACAGTTGTTTCTAATTATGCAGCATAGAAATCTGGAATTCTTTTAATGTGCAAAATATTGGAGACTCCCCTCTGTGCAGATTCCATAACGCTTTCTACTATATAACAGCCAAACAACGCAGACTCGTCACATAGTGGTAAGGACACATTAAGCCATTAAGCGTGACAGAGAAATAAGGTCCGAATCCATCAGCAACGTCCGTTACAATAACTGCTTCAATAATAATATTTTTTCATGTAACACTCCAAAGTAAAGCAGGTGCCCCAAAATTCTAACCCTTTTGAAGGGCTGTTTGTGGTACACACAAGTGAACAAGACGCCTACAAATGTACAAAAAAAAATTCATTAATAGAAGTGTAATCAAAATTTAAATCACAACAAATTCCAATGAAATTTGAAAGTCAATTCAAATTATTTAGAATTGTTAAAATTGCATATTTTCATAAATTTAACAATCTATTTTTTATCGTAACGATTTCTTTTTTTCATCATTTAACGTATCTCAAATATAATCTTTCTCCCTTAAGACAACCTGTCAAAATGAGTAGAGTCGAATTGAGATAAAAAGAATAATCGGTTGAAACGGGTAAATAACATTTTCTATCTCAAAAGGAATATAATCAAATCTAAGATAAAATTAGTTTTAAAGTAACATGTAACAATTACAAAAAATTGTGAATGGAAATTTATTTCAAGTATTACATTTGTATAATATAACGAAAAAGCATATATAGTTGAATGCTTTAGTGAAGAAATTCTCATTCGTGTATCTTTGTGAAACAATGAACACAATGAAACGTGGAACATCAAGTGATAAATTACTATATCAGTTATATCTACATTATTAGATGTAGATATAACTGATGATTACATTATTGATATAACTGATAATTATTTTATCATAGATATAACTAATGATTATTTTATCCACATTATTAGATGTGGATAAAACACCGGATTTTCTCACTGGTGTCTTTTGTATGTTAAATCCTTTCTGTTTTAATTTCTGAACTTTTAAATTTATCAGTTCCGATACTTTTAATTTCTGAACTTTTAAATTTATCAGTACTTTGTCCGAACAATTATTATTTGTCTTTTTCAACCATTTCCCTTCTCACAAAAATTAAACCTTATTTCAGGAATTTTAAGGGCATAATAATATACTATCGGACAGGATCACCACTTTAGAATCAATACTTGTCCCACTCATCATATAAAGAAGAAACAAATCTGGCCAAAATGGCAGCAAAATTTCCAAAAAGAAAAAAAAAATTGTGCTACTAATGGGTAAAAATAAACAAAATGCAAAGGACCTCTTAATTCTGCGAAACAAAAAACAATTCGTAAAAATTAACATAAATCAAAGGATACAATAACAGATAGGAACAGAACTTCTATTCTATCCATATCTGAATCATTATCCATCTGCATCCATAGCAAGTTCCATAACAAGGAATATAACATGATATATATGATTTTTATACCATAATATATGTTTTTTTGCTCGTAAAAGGATAAAACGGTAGGTAAGTTTCTAATAATAATTCATCAGATCTTATTTCCCTTACCGATTTTGAATTTTTACTAATGGAATATAAGACATTCTGTATCTTAAGCGGAGGTATCTACTAAAGTTATTTCTAGATGACTACATAACCAGAAATGAGGTAAATGATAATATTGACTCAATTTTTTCCCTGAAATCTCCTAAATTATAATTATACTATATACACAAGGTGATTATAATTAAAATAACTTTCGAAATGCTATAAAAAAAGCACCACTCGTCACAATAACCAGAAATGAGGTAAATGATATATATCCTGTTCAAATTTGAACTAAGATACTTGAAGAAAGGGGAAACGATACAACATTAAAAAAAAGTTCCACCGATTTTTCCCATCCAATTTGGTATTACCTTGGGGTGGTGGATGGGTTTTCCACTAACTGTGTCACAACTGTTGAATGACTTGGAAGTCATTTTTTCCGTCGAAAAATCAATGCACTCAAGCACATTGAACACTACAGTTGTTTAATGAGAAACTCATGCCAAATAAGTTGTAATTTCGATTCAAAATATCTCTGGCAGCCAAATGTCTTTCTTTATACCGCTTACAGCACCATCTATTAATGCACTTTCTGAACTTTTTTTGATGCCGTACCGTTTCCCTTTCTTCGGGTGTCTTCAGTTCAAATTTGAACTCATTGTGACGAGTTCTTTTTTATAGCATCTTGAAAGTGGGACTTTAATTATAATCACCATGTATATGATTATGATTAACATATTTAAAATAGAATTCAATTATAGCTGAATTGTTTTTAACCTCGTTCCATGGGATGTTCTTTGAAACAACATTTCTGAAGTTATTTTACTATAAAAATTTGTATGGACATTAATTAAAATTGATTATACCGATTAATCTCTTTTATCGTTCTACTCTTTTAAAATAATACAATTCACTTAGAGAAACTTGGCCGAAGTTACCACTTGTGAATTAATGCAACACTTATACCATAATCCATCACTTATACTACAATGCAACACCTATGCCATAATTCAACACATGTGCCACAATGCAATACCTATTCCATAATGCAACACCATACTGGATATTTGGAAAATAGCAACATTTTTCAGCACATCCAAGGTACCCGTAGAGTACAATCCTGTTAGAAGAAATATATATTTTTGTCAGTTATCGTACGTAACATCAAAATTCTTTATTTTACTAACAAAACAGTTTCTTGTATAAAAAAGAGAAATAACTAATTTAATACTGTCTTCAACCTTGAGATGTAAAAGAAAATTTTAAATTAAATAATTAAATCGTATATAAAACAACAATAAGTAAAACATTTCTTAGAATGACAAACGCCATAAAAAATGTATTATTTACTTTATTATAATCAATGAAAAGAAGTTAAACATATGAGAGATAAGAGAAAAATAAGTTAATGAGCTTAGTTAATGACAATAGACAATTAATGTTGAATAAAATAAAGACTTCTTCATAAAATATAAAGAATAACAATAATTATCATGGAACAAAGGAATACAAAACTTCTGAGAATAAAAAAAGACGAACAATAAACTTACTCATTTTAAATCTTTAATCAAATATGTAGGCTAATTAATGAAATTTTGTAGATAACAAATACAATAAAACAATGCTCAAAATCATAATTGCATTCAATTAGCTTATAAACAATTAGTTTTTATTTTTTTTTAAAATTCAGGGTAATTTATATACAGACATCTCACTTTATTGTACATTTTTTTCTTCAGAATAGAAAAGTTTGCACAAAGAGAAATTTTACAAAGCATTTCAAGACATGAAAAAAGTTTACACGGCATCTTTGAAATTAGCTTTACGGGGAAAAATTAAATTTTTTTATTCGCAAATGATGTCGTTACAATTAGTTATGATAATAATTGAACATGTATACTTTATATGTATATGTACTAACTAAAACTAAATAAATAAATTGTGATAGTTCAGTTTTAAGAACTTGAATAATAAAAATAACACTATTATCTGCAATATATAGAGAGAAAGAGAAGTTGGACTAGTTAATTAGTTTTTCTACAGACATTTTCTTGCACGCTTTGGGCTAATTAGACTGGGACTTACATTTAAAATAATTCATCTCGAAATTCTCTGTAGTTCTAATCTACAGAAATGACACGAAATTCTGCCTTTTTAACAGTATTATAACCATATCTGCGATATTTTGAACTGTGTTAAGTGTGGTATTTGATAGAAAAAAAAATTAATACAAACTCAGGAAAGAGAATTTCACAAACCAGTAGTTCGCTAAGTAGCTTATAGTGAGAATGATGGCACTTTGTATTGTTTAGTTCGTCAATCTACAGTATTTTTTTTTATATTTTCATTAACTAATTGGACCGGGATCTACAATTTAAAGTGCATTCCGAACCGCTAACAAATATCCATGCTAAAGAGAGGATTCGAACCGGAAGCCTGTGTTACAAAACGCCAGAACTCTAGACAATTGGCCATCAGATCGGCATAGAAACGGAGACATTTTTCTGAAATGATGATCAAGTTAAAAAATATTTTTAAATTGCCAGCTATTATTGCAGGAGCATTTTGATCTGAGGTCATTTGCAACACAGGAGCACTTCTGTAACAGATTTAGCTTTGCTAAGATTGTATCAAGGAGAACTTCTAAATTCTCCCACATTTGGCTCAAATATCTTCAGGAAAATTCTTGGGTTTCATATCGTCCTCACCACATTCCCGAACTAATAAAACTTTTCAGCCTTCATATGTATAATACCCATTTCTTCAGAAACACAGAAAATTGCTTCTGATGTGGCATCAACAGCCACAAAGGTCTACAGTCATATTAGGCCTGGATCTCCGGTATAAAAGGGACTCCGCACTATTACAATCATCCACGACACCGCCTGTACTTAACGCAAAACCTATGGCACAGACGACCGGAGAGATAGTCAGCCACTCGGCTATCAGGCCCCCAAATTTATCTTACACACGCGCACATGTGTATATATATATATATATATATAAAGCATTTTAGCATACAAGTGCAACGGTGATTATTAAATCGGTTTTTTTAACCCGACTATTTTTTTTAACCTTCACACCTAAAAATTTGTGTTCACAAATATGTATTTCGGAATTTTTTATGTATCAATTATTAATAACCAAATTAACTACATTTAATATAATTTTAAAACGAAGCATATTTTTGACAATACATATCTTAGAAATGTAAAATATTACACAAATAGAAAAATTGGACAATAACAGAAAATTACATATATATATATAACGTATAGAAAAATGTGAATTTTGGACAATATATATTACACATATATACTGTCCAAAAAGTACATATTCTGCATCAAGGCTGGTAAATTTTGGACAAAGGATGTGGTAAACTATAATAAAATAGAAGGTATTCGATGGTTTATTTATTATGGTTAGGTATTTATTTTTTAATTAAATTAATAAAACTGTATCATGTTTCCTGTTTTAAATTTCCTTCAAAATTTGAAATTTGTCGAATTGTCTTGAACTTGTATTTCCATTTATATTTTTAAATAAAAGGGACATAGGATGAAGCAGAACTGTAGGGAAGCATAGCAAGCCTCGTTCTATAGTCTGCGCATATCTGAGATAGATGAAATTTAAAGCGTAAGTAGATGGAAGAAATCATCCACATTTTTCTATCTGTAGTGGAATGTTGTAGAGAAATATATGAAGTACAGAGGAATTTAATGGAATGCAAAGTGAAAGTGAATGCGCATATTATTTCGTAATTGCCAAATAAATTGCATTTCATTGCTTGCTGCAATTTTAAGGCTTATTATTTACGAACCTTACAGAATTCTCGAAACACACACACATGTATTTTATAATAACAATATACAAATTAATAATAAGAAAATTTAGTTGTTTCAAATACTAAATTATTCTACTTTGCAAATATTAGAAATCGTTATTTATAGTAAGAACAATCTCTATAATTCTGGAAACTACAAAATAAATTTTTAAAATAACTAAATTCCATTAGTATTAGTATTATTAAAATACGTTTCAATAACAAATTATTAGTCTATAAATTTCAACAATAAAATTACTAAATAATCTTCCTTTGTTAAGTTCAATAATTTAAAAAAGATATCTCTATTGAGATGTACTGATGATTTAAACCGAACAACGAGGCATTTAGAATTTATATCATATATAGTTTGATACTCAAGAATTTATGTATAAATTAATAATTAAATAAACACAATTTCTAAACGAAACGTGTTTTTGACAATATATTTTATAGAAATAAAAACAATTACGCAGATAGAATCTTGCATCAAGGATAGTACATTTTGGACAGAGGTGGACAATAAAATATTAGGCTATCGATGGAATATTTTACTAACAGCTAAGTATTTCTTTCTTAATTAAACTTATAAAGCTGTATTATGCTTATAAAGCCGTTTTAAAGTATCATCAAAATCAGAATCTTTCAAAAATATTTCCAATTATATTTTCAAATAAAATGAACATAGGGTGAAGTGGACCTCAAGGAAAGCATCGTGACCGGCGGGCCGTTGTCTTGCATATCTAAGATAGATGAATTATTAAACATGAAGAAATCATTCACACTTTTCTCTCTGAAGTGGAATTTTGTACAGAAATATATTAGGTAAATAGGAATCAAATGGAATGCAATGTGGAAATGAATGTGCATATTATTTCATAATTGCCACATAAATTGCATTTTATGGCATACGGCAGTTTTAAGACTTATTATTTAAAAACTTTACAGAAATACTCTCACTATATGAATTTTATAATAATAATATATACATAGAAATACAATTTAGAAGTTGCTTCAAGTAATTAAATATTCTATTTTGTAAACATCAAAAAGAGTTATGCATAGTAAGAGCGATATACATAAATCGGAAAATTACAAAAAAAAATTTAAAAATAACTAAATTCCAATTGTAATAATATTACTAAAATACATTTCAATAACAAAATATTAGTCTATAAATTCCAACAGCAAAATGCATACATAATATTTTTTTATTAAATTCACTAATTAATTTACAAGATATCGCTATAAAATTAAGTGATGATTTAAACTGAACACGCGGCGCTTGGAATTTAAGCCATATAGTTTTCAGGTTCGAGTCCTGGAGGTTCTATGAATGTTTATAGTGGTTCGTAATCCACTTTAAACCGTAGGTCCCCGTCGAATATGACTGGCATCCCTAGCCCGTTAAAAACGCATCTCCTACCAGTAGAGAGACGGCCTCAATCCATGATGGGGCTTTTGCATCAATAAGAAAAGTAGAAAACTATTATTATTAATTATATATATTAAAATAAGATTTAAGATTTAATTTAAGTGCAAATAAAGATAATGATTATTTTTTCATCCAAGCTTCCAGACATTCTGAAATAGCCTTCCTCCAACAGCAGCTAGATCTAAAAATATTCGGTGAAATAAGAATTTTTTTTGCATTTCTTTATTATGTGAAAAAAATCGAAATGAATCCAATGAGAAGTTTGAAGCCCTCTTCAAGACTGGTGAATGAAAAACACAATGAAAGCTTTAATTCAACCGAGTGGAAAAACTTTATTTTTAACTTTAATTTTCTTCAAAAGGAATATTTTTCTTTCTTAAAGAAAAAAGAAAAAGAAAGAAAAAAATGTTGAGAAAATCTATTCAAATGTCTTTGCTTTTGAACAGATATTCAAATCAAAATCGATTTTCCGGAATTTATTAATTCTTTTCTATTTAGTCCGGATGTGTCATTTAACGAAAGAGTCACAGAGAACTGTTTCAGATCCAATGCAAACACTATTCTAACGTCAAGAAGTGACTCCAAATACTTTGTGTGCTTTGAATGATATATATAGATATTTCTTATTTCTTTCGTCTTAAGGCTTCGAACTTTTGAATTGAACTCTATATATGAAAAAAAAATGTGTTTTTCTTTCGTCGAAGTATTTCTTTCTTTGAGTTTTATTAACACAGATAAGTTTGGGAATTTCTTCTTTTTCGCCAGTTTGGAAATAATTTCTTTTAATTCTTGATTTTTTTTTTTTTTTATTTTTTTTTTATATTATTTATTATTTCAGTTTTGGAACATTTTAAAGTTAAGGAGTTAAGGCTGATAATATTCCAAAATGAATTTTCATGCCTTGAATGCTTATAGTGCTTTTGAATCCAATTTAAACATTTGGTCCCGGTCTAATATAATTGTAGAGCTTTGGTCGTAGGGCTTAACAGATTGGATAAGATATGCAAATGCTCTCATACAATACTCAAATTTAGAGCAGTTGACACTAAAAATCATCCTGGAAGGCATTATCTTATTTTATTATCGATCGGTGGGCTGTTCGTGGTCACAGTCGTACAGTAGAAAATAAAGAATAATATAAAATAAATATTAATATTATATTAATGAGAGGTCTAATGGCTGAGTGACTAGCGATCTGGCGCTGTATGCCCCAGAGTTCCAATCCGAGCTATGCCATCGATGCTTGTAGTGGTTCGGAATCCACTGTAAACCGTAGATGCCGGTCTAATATGACCTTAGAGCGTCATAGAGCCCAGTTAGACTTCTTCTCACCCACATCCTTCCCAAGCTGTATAGGTGTTACTCAGCTCTAGGCACAGTGATGTGGTGTGGTGTAGTAGTAGTAGTAGTAATAGTAGTGGTCTGCAGAGTGTTGGGCATAGGGCTAGCTTTCGTACCGTAAAAAGGAAACATCCTAATCTAACCTGGCATCCTAAACATTCTGATATTAAGATCTTAATATTATCTTAACATCGCGTAAATAAACATTTCCTGTCTCAAAAACTGCCAGTAGGCCTTGGTCCACCACGGGGCTGTTACGCCAATGAAGAAGAAGAAAACTGTTATTATTTATTATTTTTATATACATTGAAATAAGAAATTCTAGGTTTAATTTAAGTGTATGAAAAGATAATGATTTATTTTCATCAGAGCTTCCAGACATCCTCATTTAACATTCCTTGAAGAGCAGCCCTAGGCCTAAAAATATTCAGTGAATTAAATACTTTTTTTTCATTTCCTTATTATGTCGAAAAAAAACCGAATTGAATCCGATGAGAGGTTTAAAGCCCTCTTCAAGACTGGTGAATGAAAAACACAATGAAGGCTTTAATTCAACCGAGAGAGGAAATTTTCCTTTTTAACTTTAATTTTCTTCAAAGGAATATTTTTCTTTCTTTAAGAAAAAAGAAAAAGAAAGAAAAAAAAAGTTGAGAAAATCCATTCAAATGCCTTTGCTTGGGAACAGATATTCAAATCAAAATCAACTTTCCGTAATTTATTAATTCTTTTCTATTTAGTCCGGATGTGTCATTTATCGAAAGAGTCACAGCGAACTGTTTCAGATCCAATGCAAATACTATTCTAACGTCACTCCATACACTTTGTGTGCTTTGAATTATATATAAATATTTATTTTCTTTTTTTCCATCTTAAGGCTTCGAACTTTTGAATTGAACTCTACATATGAAAAAAAAAGTGTGTTTTTCTTTCGTCAAAGTATTTTTTTCTTTGACTTTTGTTATCAACACAGATAAGTTTGAGAACTTACTTTTTTTCCCCATTTTGAAAAGAATAGCCTTATAATTCGTGAATTTCTTTTTTCTGATTTTCAATTATTCATTATTGGGGTTTTTGAAGATTTTGAATTTAAGAAATTAAGGTTGTTAATATTTCAAAAAGAACTTTGATGCCATGGATATTTGTAGTTGTTCAGAATCAACTTTAACCCGTACGTCCAGGTCTAATCTGACTGTAGAATGTTGGACGTAGGCCTGAATAGATTTAGATAAGATATGTGAATTCTCTCATTCAATATACCTAAATTTAGGGCAGATGACACTAAAAATCATCGTGGAAGGCATTATTTTGTTTTATTATCACTCACTGGGCAGTACGTGGTCATGAGCAGCACTAGGTCCATTGACGTACAGTAGAAAATAAATAATAATAAAAAATAAATGTTAATTTTATATTTGCGAAATGACTGATGGCCGAGTGACTAGCAAACTCGGTTTCGGTGTCATACGGTTACAATCCCAGTTGTACTATGAATGATTGTAGTGGTTTAGAATCCACTTTAAACCGGAGGTCCCGTCCTACAATGACTGAAGAGCATTTGGCGTAGCAGGCGTACAGGGTAGAGCATTTGGCTACGCCAAATGCCCTACCCTGTAAAAAGGTTATCTCTCCTGTCACGAAATCTGCCAGTAGACAGACTACCGCGGTCCACCATGAAGCCGTTGCACCAATAAAGACAAAGAAAACTGTTATTATTTATTGCATATATTCAAGTAAGAAATTCTAGGTTTAATTTAAGTGCAAATAAAGATAATGATTCTTTTTCCATCGATGCTTCGAGACATCCTGAAATAACCTTCCTTGAAGAGCAGCTCTAGGCCTAAAAATATTCAGTAAAATAAATATATATTTTTTTTTCATTTCTTTATTGCGTCGAAAAAAAAACGAACTGAATCCAATGAGAGGTTTGAAGCCCTCTTCAAGACTAGTGAATGAAAAACACAATGAAGGCTTTCATTCAATAGGGAGAAACCTTTTTTTTTTTTTAAGAATTTTAATTTTCTTAAAAAGGAATATTTTTCTTTCTTTAAGAAAAATAGAAGGAAAGGAAAAAAGTCGAGAAACTGTATTTAAATGTCTTTGCTTGGGAACAGATATTCAAATCAAAATCGACTTTCCGGAATTTATTAAATCTCTCCTATTTAGTCCGGATGTGTCATTTATCGAAAGAGTCACAGAGAACTGTTTCAGATCCAAAGCAAATACTATTCTGCCGTCACTCCAAACACTTTGTGTTCTTTGAATTATATATATAGAATAGACTTAGATAAGATATGCAAATGCTGCCATACAATACACAAATTTAGGACAGTTGACCCTAAAAATCAGTTATCATGTTTTATTATCAATCGGTGGGCTGTTCGTGTTTACGAGGACCACTAGTGATTTGGCGCTGATTGCCACAGGTACAAATCCCTCCAGTGCTATGGCCGGTTATAATGGTACGGAATTCACTTTAAACTTTAGATCCCTTTCTGACATTTATTGCAGAGAGTTGGGCATATGGCTGGTATCCCTACCATAAAAAGAAAACATCTTAAAATAATAACTTCTTAATTTAATCTTTATAACATCTTAATCTAGCTTAAAAATTAAAACATCTCCTGTCTCGAAATCTACCAGTAGGCAGATGACCTTGTTCCATCATGGGGCTGTTTCTACAATGAAAAAGAAGAAAACTCATTTATTGTATATATTCAAATAGGAAATTCTAAGTTTATTTTAATTAAAAATAAAGATAATGATTCATTTTTCATCAGATCTTCAAGGCACCCCGAAATAGCGTTTCTTGAAGAACAGCTCTAGGTCTAAAAATATTCAGTGAAATAAATATTATTTGTTTCATTTCTTTATTATGTCAAAAAAATATATACTTTTATTATAAGCGAAATGAATTCAAGCAGAGGTTTGAAGCCCTCTTCGAGACTGGTGAATCAAAAACACAAAGAAGGCTTTAATTCAACCGAGAGAAAAAACCTTTTTTTTTTTAAGTTAATTTTCTTCAAAAGGAATATTTTTCTTTCTTTAAGGTGAAAAGAAAGAAAAAAAGTTGAGAAAATCTTGCTTTGGAAGAGATATTGAAATCAAAATCGACTTTCCGGAATTTATTAAATCTTTCTATTTAGTCCGGATGTGTCATTTATCGAAAGAGTCGCAGAAAACTGTTTCAGATCCAATGCAAATACACTGCCGTCACTTCATACACTTTGTGTACTTTGAATTATATACAGATATTTCTTTTTTTTTTTTTCGTCTTAAGACTTGGAACTTTTGAGTTGAACTCTATATATGAAAAAAAAATGTGTTTTTCTTTCGTCGAAGTATTTCTTTCTTTGACTTTTGATATCAACACAGATAAATTTGAGAACTTCCTTTTTCTCCCCCATTGTGAAAAGAATAGCCTTATAATTTTATAATTCATTTTTTATTTTTGTAATTTTCAATAATTTATTATTATAGTTTCATCTAAGAAGTAAAGGTTGATAATATTCCAAAATTAATTTTGAAGCCATGGATGCTAATAGTGGTTTGGAATCTACTTTAAACGGTAGGTCGCAGTCTAATATGTCTGTAGAGAGTTGGTCGCAGGACTGAATAGATTTAGATAAGATATACAAATACTCTCATACAATAGGCAAATTTACGTCAGTTGACATTAAAAATAATCCTGGTAGGCAACTTCTTGATTTATTATCGATCGGTGGGCTGTTCGTAGTCACGACGAACACTAGGTCCATTGACGTACAGTAGAAAATAAACAGTTCTATGAAATAAATGCTAATTTTATATTTATGAGAGGCTTGATGGCTGGGTGACTAGCGATCTGGCGCTCGGTGCTGCGAGCTTCAAATCCTGGTGGTGCTATGGTTGGTTATAGTATTTCGGAATCCACTTAAACTGTAGGTTTCCTGTCTCATATGATCGTAGAACGTCACAGAGCCCTGTCAGACTTCTTCTCACCCACATCATTCCCAAACTGTATAGGTATAACACAGCTCTAGGCACAGTGATGTAATAGGGTGTGGTGTAGTACTAGTAGTTTAATATAACTGTTGAACGTAGGACTCAGTAAATAGAAAACATCTCTTGTCACGAAGCAAAGCCAGTAGACAGACGACCTATGTCCACAGTGAGGGTGTCGTGCCAATGAAAAGAAGAAAAACTATTATTATTTATTATTTATTGTATAGATTCATATAAGAAATTCTAAGTTTAATTAATTTAAAAAAAAAAACCTTTATCTTTATTTACACTTAAAATAAAGATAAAGGTTTTTTTTTTTTTTTTCATCAGAGCTTTTTTTTATCAGACATACTGAAAGAGAAGAAAAGCTCTAAGACTAAAAATATTCAGCGAAATAATTTTTTTTTTTTTTTAATTTCTTTATTATGTGAAAAAAAATACGAAATGAATCCAATGAGAGGTTTGAAGCCCACTTCAAGATTGGTGAATGAAAAACACAATGAAGGCTTCAATTCAACAGAGAGGAAAACTTTTCTTTATGTTTAATTTGGCTGCCGAGCGTTGGGTATGGTGCTGATAACCCTACCCTGTTAGAAGAAAATATCTCCAGTCCCGAATTCCGCCAGTAGAGGGATGGACATGGTCCATCGTGGGTTGTTGCGCCAATGAAGACTATTATTAGAACTATGAAGACTATTATTCGAACTATGAAGACTAT
This sequence comes from Caerostris darwini, assembly GCA_021605075.1. Classification (NCBI taxonomy): domain Eukaryota; kingdom Metazoa; phylum Arthropoda; class Arachnida; order Araneae; family Araneidae; genus Caerostris; species Caerostris darwini. The sequence continues at coordinate 216,751 of BPLQ01000176.1, forward strand.
TATTAGACAAAGAAAACTATTATTATTTATTGTATGTTGACCTATAAGAAATTCTAGGTTTAATTTAACTATAAATAAACATAATAATTCTTTTTCATCCGAGCTTCCAGACGTCCAGCAATAAAGCTCCTTGAAGAGCGGCTCTAGGCCTAAAAATATTCAGTGAAATAAATATTTTCTTTTTAATTTCTTTATTATGTCAAAAAAAAAAGCGAAATTAATCCAATGAGAGGTTTGAAGCCCTCTTCAAAACTGGTGAAGGAGAAACACAATAAAGGCTTTAATTCAACAGAGAGGAAAAACATTTTTTTTTAAGTTTAATTTTCTTCAAAAGGAATATTTTTCTTTCTAAAGGAATATTTTAAAAGAAAGAAAAAAAAGTCGGGAACATCTATTCAAATGTCTTCACTTTGGAACAGATATTCAAATGAAAATTGACTTTCCGGAATTTATTAAATCTTTCTATTTAGTCCGGATGTGTCATTTATTGAAAGAGTCACAAAGAACTGTTTCATATCCAATGCAAATACTATTCTAACGTCACTCCACACACTTTGGGTGCTTTGAATTATATAAATAGATATTTCTTTTTTTTTCTTTCGTCTTAGGGTTTCGAACTTTTGAATTGAACTCTATATATGGAGAAAAAAATGTGTTTTTCTTTCGTGGAAGTATTTGTTTCTTTGAATTTTGTTATCAACGCAGATAAGTTCGAGGAATTTCTTCTTTCCTCCGTTTTGAAAAGAATAGTCTTATAATTCATGTTTGTTTTTTTATAATTTTCAATTATTTATTATTTTAGTTTCAGAGGATTTTATATTTAAAGTTAAGGCCGATAATTTTGATGCCATGAATGTTTTTAACTGTTCGGAATCCACATTAATCTGTAGGTTCCGGTCTAATATGACGGTAGAGTGTGTATGACGGGTAGAGAAGTGGGCGTAGGTCTGAATAGATTTGGATAAGATATTCAAATGCTCTCATACAATACACAAATTTAAAGCAGTATATTACACTAAAAATCATCCTGGAAATCGTTATTTTGGTTTATTATTGATAGATGGGCTATTCGTGGTCACGTGGAGCACTAGATCCATTAACTAAATTAGAAAATAAAGTTTGATATAAAATAAATAATAATTTTATACTTATGAGAGGCTTCATGGCCGAGGGATTAGCGGTCTGGCGTTCGATGCCACAGGGTTCAAATCCAGGCGGTGCTATGGATGCTTGTAATGGTTCAGAATCCACTTTAAAACGTAGGTACCGGTCTCATATGATCTTTCAGAGTCACAGAAGCCAGTCAGACTTCTTCTCACCCACATCATTCCCAAACTGTATAGGGGCATCTTGGCTCTAGGCACTGTAATGTTGTGTGGTGTAGTAGTAGTACTGGTCTATTACGACTGTTGGACGTAGGGCCCCATCAACGGAAAACGTCTCCTGTCTCGAAACCAGCCAGTATAGATACGGCCAATGTCAACCACGAGGCTGTTGTGCCAATGAAAACGAAGAAAGCTTTTAGTATTTATTATTAATTGTATATATTCAAATATGAAATTCTAAGTTTAATTTAAGTTTCAATAAAGATAATAATAATTTTTTCATCTGAGCTTCCAGACATCCTGAAATAACCTTCTTTCAAGAACAGCTCTAGGCCTAAAAATATTCAGTGAAATAATTTTTTTTTTCATTTCTTTATTATGACAAAAAAAAATAAAAAACGAATTGAATCCAATGAGAGGTTTGAAGACCTCTTCAAGACTGGTGAATGAAAAACACAATGAAGGCTTTAATTCAACCGAGAGGAAAAACTTTTCTTTTTTCAAGTTTAATTTTCTTCAAAAGAAATATTTTTCTTTCTTCAAGAAAAGAGAAAAAGAAAAAAAGTTGAGAAAATCTATTCAAATGTCTTTGCTTTGGAACGGATATTCAAATCAAAATCGACTTTCCGGAATTTATTAAATCTTTTCTATTTAGTCCGGACGTGTCATTTATCGAAAGATTCACAGAGAACTGTTTCAGATCCAAATGCAAATACTATTCTAACTTCAAGAAGTTACTCCATACACTTTGTGTGCTTTCAATTATATATATAGATATTTCATTTTCTTTCGTCTTAAGGCTTTGAACTTTTGAATTGATCTCGATATACGAAGAACAAAAATGTGTTTTTCTTTCGTCAAAGTATTTCTTTCTTTGACTTTTGTTATCAACACAGATAAGTTTCAGAACTTCCTTCTTTCCGCCATTTTGAAAAGAATAACCTTATAATTCATGAATTTTTTTTTTTAATTTTTAATTATTTTATTACTTTAATTTCAGAGTACTTTAAATTGAAGAGGTTAATGTTGACAGTATTCCAAAATGTATTTTGATGCCATGGATGCTTATAGTGTTCGGGATATACTTTAAATCTTAGATTCTAGTCTAATATAACAGTAAAGCTTTGGACGAAGGCTAAATAGATTTAGATAAGTTTTGCAAATGCACACATTACAATACCAAATTTACGGCAGTTGACACTAAATAACATCCTGGAAGGCATTATCTTGTTTTATTATCATTCGATGGGCCGTTCGTGATCACGAGTAGCACTAGGTCCATTGGCAGTAGAAAACAAAGATTAATATAAAATGCTCGACGGGCACGCGATTAGCCCTCGGTGCAACAGGCTTCGAGTACGAGTCCCAGGGGTACCATGGAAGTTTATAGTGGATCTTAATCCACTTTAAACCGTAGATCCCGGAGTAGCATGACTCTAGAGTGTTTAGGGCTGAATAGAATTAGATAAGATATGCAAATGCTGTTATACTATGCGTAAATTTAAAGCATTTGTCAGTAAAAATCATCCTGGAAGACATTATTTTTTTTATTATTCATCAGTGGGCTGTATGTGGTCACGAGGAACACTAGGTCCATTGACGTATAGTAGAAAATTAAGATTAATATAAAATAAATGTTAATTTTATATTTATGAGGCTGGTTGAGTGACTAGAGATCTGGAGCTTGATGCCGCAGGGTTCAAATCCAGGCAGTGCTATGGTTACATGTAGTGGTTCTGAATCATTTGTAAACCATAGGTCCCGGTCTAATATGACTGCAGAGCGTTGGGGATAGGGCTAGCATCCCTACCATACAAAGAAAACTTCTTAAAATAATAACATCTAAATCGTACATCAGCGTAAAAAAAACATCTCGTCTTGAAATCTGCCAGTAGGGAGTCTATCATGGGGCTGTTGCGCCACTGAAGAAGAAAACTGTCATTATTTATTATTTATTGTATATATCCGAATAGGAAAATAGGTTTAATTTAAGTGCAAATAAAGATAATGATTATTTTTCATTGGAGGTTCCAGACATCCTAAAATAACCTTGCTTGAAGGTCAGAGAGCTGTTATCCCTACTCCGTATAAAGAAAACATCTCCTGACTCGAAATCTTACAGTAGGGCGACGGCCTGGGGCCTACTGGCCGAGTGTCTAGCGCTCTGACGCTCTGTACCACAGGTATCGAGTTCGAATTCTGGTGGTGCCATGGATGTTGGTAGTGGTTCGTAATCCATTTTAAGCCATAGGTCCCTATCTCATATGACCGTAGAGATTCACACAGCCTAATCAGACTTATTCTCACCCACATCATTCCCAAAATGTAAAGGGGCAACTCAGCTCTAGAAACAGCGATGTGGTGTATTGTAGTTGCAGTAGTAATAGTCGGGAGATGGCCTTGGTTCATCATGGGGCTATTACGTTAATGAAAAAGAAGAAAATTATTATTATTTATTGTACAGATTCAAATAAGAAATTCTAAGTTTTCTTTAAGTGTTAATAAAGATAATGATTCTTTATTTATCCGAGCTTCCAGACATCCTCAAATAACACTTCTTGAAGAGTAGCTCTAGGCCTAAAAATATTCAGTGAAATAAATATTTTTTTCAATTTCTTTATTATGTCAAAAATAAAAAACGAAATGAATCCAATCAGAGGTTTGAAGCCCTCTTCAAGACTGGTGAATGAAAAACACAGTGAAGGCTTTAATTCAACCGAGAGGAAAAACTTTTTTTTTTAAGGTTAATTTCCTTCAAAATGAATATTTTTCTTTCTTTAAAGAAAAAAAAAAGAAAGTAAGAAAAAAGTTGAGAAAATCTATTCAAAAGTCTTTGCCTTGGAACAGATATTCGAATAAAAATCGACTTTCCGGAATTTATTAAATCTTTTCTATTTAGTCCGAATGTGTCATTTATCGAAAGAATCACAGAGAACTGTTTCATATCCAATGCAAATACTATTCTAACGTCACTCCATACACTTTGTGTGCTTCGAATTATATAGAGATATTTATTTTCTTTTTTCCGTCTTAAGACTTCGAACTTTTGAATTGAAGTCTCTATATGAAAAAAAAAATGTGTTTTTCTTTCGTCGAAGTATTTCTTTCTTTGACTCTTGTTATCAACACAGATAAGTTTGAGAACTTACTTTTTCTCCCACTTTGAAAAGAACAGCCTTATAATTCATGATTTTTTTTTAATTTTCAATTATATTATTATTTTTTTTAGAAGATTTTAAATTTAAGAAGTTAAGAATGATAATATTCCAAAATCAATTTTCATTCCGTGGATGCTTATAGTGGTTCGGAATTGACTTTAAACCATAGGTCCCGGTCTACTATAATTGTAGTGCATTGAGCGTAGGGCTGAATAGACTTGGATAAGATATGCAAATGCTCACATACAATACGCAAATTTAGGCAGTAAAACTCGTCCTGGAATTCATTATCTTGTTTTACAATCGATCGGGGAATTGTTCGTCCTCCACTAGGTTCATGTACGTGCAGTATAAAATAAAGAATAATATAAAATAAATGTTAATTTTGTAATAAGGAGGGACCTAATGGCGGAGAGACTAGCCACCGCTCTGTGCCACAGGGTTCAAATCCTGTCGGTGCTATGGATGCTTCTAGTGGTTCGGAATCCACTTTAAGCCACAAGTGCTGGTCTAATATGACTGTAGAGCATTGGGTGTAGGCTGATGACGCTACCTAACAAATAAAAAACATCTGCTCTCACGAAATTAGCCAGTAGTGAGACGGTCTGGGGACCTGATGGCACTCTGACGCTCGGTACCACAAGTATCAGATTCGAATCCCGGCGGTGCTGTGGATGTTTGTAGTAGTTCGGAACCCCCTTTAGGACGTAGGTCTCGGTCTGATATGACCGTGGAGCGTCACAGAGCCAAATCAGTCTTATTCTAACCAACATCATTACCAAACTGTAAAGCGGCTACTCAGCTCTAGGCACAGTGATGTGCTGTTGTGTAGTAGTAGTAGTAGAGAGACTGCTTTGGTCCATCATGGAGCTATTGCGAAAAAGAAAATAAAAAACTCTTATTATTTATTGTATATAATAATATAAGAAATTCTAAATCTAATTTAAGTGCAAATAAAGATAAAAATTATTTTTCATCCGAGCTTCCAAACTTCCTGAAATAACCATCCTTGAAGAGCAGCTACAGGCCTAAAATATTCTGTGAAATAAATATTTTTTTCATTTCTTTATTATGTCAAAAAAAAAAACTAAATGAATAAAATGAGAGGTTTGAAGCCCTCTTCAAGACTGGTGAATGAAAAACACAATGAAGGCTATAATTCAACCGAGAGGAAACTTTTTTTTTTAAGTTTAATTTTCTTGAAAAGGAATATTTTTCTTTCTGCAAGAAAAAAGAAAAAAAAGTTGAGAAAATCTATTCAAATGTCTTTGCTTAGGAACAGATATTCAAATCAAAATCGCCTTTCCGGAATTTATTAAATCTTTCTATTTAGTCCGGATGTGTCATTTATCGAAAGAGTCACAGAGAACTGTTTCAGATCCAATGCAAATACTATTCTGCCGTCACTCCACACACTTTGTGTGCTTTGAATTATATAGAGATATTTCTTTCTTTTGTCGTCTTAAGCCTTAGAACTTTTGAATTGAACTCTACATATGAAAAAAAAATGTGTTTTTCTTTCGTCGAAGTATTTCTTTCTTTGACTTTTGTTAGCAACACAGATAAGTTTCAGAGCTTCTGTTTTCCTCCATTTTGAAAAGAATAGCCTAATAATTCATTTTTTTTTTAATCTAATTTTCAATGATTTATTATTTTAGTTTTAAGAAAGGATTTTAAATTGACGGCTGGGGATATTCCAAAATGAATTTTTATTTTATTGAATAAAGAAATTTAAAGAATTTATATAGAATTATTCAGACCTATGAGTAAATATAATAAATTGTTTAAAGCAGAAACATTTCAATCTTTCATGAATAGTAAATTACTTAATGTAAGTGTTTTAATTGTACTATTTATTAGATAAAGTGGGTATTAAGGAAGGAATAATGTAAGAAGCATTTAAGTAATTCTTACTATTTTAATCAAAGTTTTGTAATATTTAGATTGAAAAAAGTCATGCCAAGCGCTTTACAAACATAGATAGCGAATAACGAACTAATATTTAAATGAAAATGAATATAAACATTACATGTATTTTTATTATTCTATTATTTACTTTCTACAGTCATATTAGACCGTGACCTACAACTTTAAGTGGATTTCGAACCACTACAAACATCTTTGGCACAGCTGGGACCAGCACCCGAAACCTGTAGCTCCGAGCGTCAGAGCATTAGTCACTCGACCATCTGGTCTTCACAAACCCTTTGAAAAAGAAATTTTCGCTCCAAATAGAGTAGGTTTTTAATGACGCATCCAAGGAATTTAAGAAATTCCTAAAATGGACTAGAGTTTACCCTGTAGAAGTAAAATAAAAATAGAAAACGGCATTCAAATGTTTGGAAAGACCAATCGTACGTGACACTGGAGGATCCTGCATTTAAATACGAAAGTCGATTTAAACACCTTCCCAAGAAAAATACAAATCTACTGTTGAACAACTAGACAATAACTTGTCCAATAGGCAATACCATAAAAAATACGTCATTTACCTACGATGTATCTATTTCTTCTATAAATATAAATAAAATAATTGATATTATAAAAATTAAATAAAGCATTTGATCTATGACATTAAGTTGATAAAGAAATAATTTTAGCATTTTAATAAGTATATGTAGTAAAAAAGCAGAAAAGGGATTAGTCAAATGGTTTATGTTTATCAATGTTTTTAAATTTTATGCCCTAAAATGTTTATTCATAAATAGATGTTGATCCAAATAGGTTTTGGTCTTTGAATGCAGTAATTAGCAACAACTTCAGCTTGAGTTTGTGTAATTTTAAAATATATTGCTCTCTTTGAAATCATATAAAACACATATTGAATTCTTAAAACAAGCATCTCCAATAGCTAGTGTCCCGAAAATTAACTAGAAAACCGAAAACTAACAAGAAATTAATAAATGGATAAAGTTCGATTTCCACTGGTAACTGGCGTACCGATTACGAAGTACCAACAGGGGGAAATACCCCTTAAACCTCCTCATCTTAATTCATAAATATGATTATAACTATAGTTGGCTGTTTAATTAATGTTAGTAAAAATACCAGATAAAGTTTCAAAAATACAAAATAAAAGAATTAGTTACTAAGATCACACGTCACAAAACGTCAGCAAATCAGAAGCCTGTTCTACTCACTCTATCTTCTAACTGCTTGACTTTTTGTGACGTGCGAATTTAGTATCTAGTATTTAACACTTAATAGATAAAAGTATATTTTGCAATACATTAGAAAACATTGAATAAAATATTTTTTTGTGATATTTAAGCACTTACTTTTTAAATAAGTTGCAGTTGGATGAAGTTCCATGTTTTAACCTTTCATCAAAATCTAAAAGTCTAAAAGAACTATCTATAATCAGCCTTTTTAAGTGAAATTGTCGATGTCAGATAGAAAAAGAATAAAGTTTTGCTATCCGTTTGCTATATATGCATCCTGGTGTAGCGTAATCATCCTCCCTGGTGTAAAGTAATATTAAAAAAATATGATTTATGATATATGATTTATCTGCTTTATATAAAGCGTATTATTATTCAAAATAAGTCTTTTCTTGACGAAGATCTGAATAATGTAAATTTTAATCAAGAAATTTCTTTACTTATTTTTGTTTTAAACAGCTTTGTTAACCTCGCATTTTTAAATGAAATTTCAATTTCAGAAAAGTATTCCACATATCTATATAAATATTTCAAAAATATTAAACAAACATTAAAAAAAAATTATTACATTATATGCAAATTTAATTTCGAGATAATAAAAACGCTCGTGACAGAGAAAAAAAATGAGCATGAAGTCTATTCAGATGTCTGGAAGCTGTCTGAAAAATTCACTAAATTGTTATGAAAAAATGTGTAAAGAACCCTACTTCACTCATCTAAAGCGTCGTTCTAACACTGGTGAATAGATTATTAAATTAAAATTTTATTAATATGAAAATATGAGTGTTGTCATAAGTC